>LZPO01008548.1:48137-59266 GCA_001675575.1 Neotoma lepida | reverse complement strand
GCCCAGGCCTTCCTACCTCCAGCTGATGCTACCCACGGTGGGGTCTCACATTAATCCAGGAAATTTCCTCACAGACATGGCCACAAGCCAGTCCAATCTGGGCAAACCCCTCATTTGAGACTCCCTCAGATGACCCCAGACAGTGTCAAGTTGACAACTGATACTAACTCGTGCCAATGCGCATACGCGGGAGGGAGGTTGGGAAGGAGATTTTGCACATAAGTGCAGTGNCTATGGAGGCCAGAAGAGGGCACCGTATGTCCTGGAGCTGGAGTTAAAAGTGATTGTGAACTGTAGGACATGGGTCTGGGAACCTAGGATCCTCCCCAACAGCAGTAGTACATGTTCCTAACCACTGAGCCATCTCGCTATTCCTGGAGCTTTGCTTTTCTTGTAAACTAGTGATGATATGTATTAGGCAGGATGGATTTAAGGGAGTAAAAAGGAAATAAATCCATACTTGTTTGTTGCTGCTACACAGCCTTGTTCAGCAAATGCTATTATTATGTTGTGACGTGTGGANTTATTGTTATTTAGAGGCANAACACCTGCTGACCATTTCAGTTCTGCTCTTAGGACCTCTTCCCAGGCCTGGCCAAGCAAAACTTCTAGGGCACAGTCTAGCTGTGTAGTTTGTTAAATGTCCCCAGGTGTTTCTGATTTAGAGTGAGTTGGGGCTGCTGGCTTAGGAGATACTGGCAAGCTCCTGGGAACAAGTCAGCCCATGGCAAGGTACCTTCCACTGGGTGTCAACAGGATGATATGTTAACCTGTGGGTTGCCTGGGAAATGTTACCTCAAGTCAAGTTAAATAGGCTTCATCTTGGGCTTCTCGATACCTTTGACATACTAGTTGTATGTTGAATTGTAAGCAGGAAGCTGTACTATACACGGCACATATTATTTAACCATGGGATCATTGTCTCAGGGTACAAGAATATGGTGTTGTGAGGATTCCCTTTGACAGGCGACACAACCTCCTTCTGGGGAAGAGGACACCAGGTAGTGCCTTTGGTGTGAAGTTGCTCCAGTCAGTTGTACCTTAGTATATACATATACATGTTTGTATGTGTATGTGCATATATATATATATGTGTGGGTAGGTGTGCACATGTGTGCATGTGTGTGGAAGCCAGAGCACTTTGGACATTGTTTCTCAGCAATGCCCCCTCCCCCACTTTTGAGACAGGGTATCTCTCTGAACTTGGAATGCATCAATTAGGTGAAGCTGGCTAGCCAGTGAGCCCCAGACATCTACTTGTCTCCATCTTTGCAGTGTAGGGATTACAAGTGTGCTGCCATGCTTGTCCAGCTTTTATGAGGATTCATAGAATCAAATTCNGGTCTTCATGCTTGCAAGACTTTACTGACTGAGCTGTCACCCTACCCTCTGCTGCATATTGTTGGTTGAATTAACTCAATTGTGTTATCTGGTCCTTGTTGATAGACTGAGGATAAATAGCTGGGCCAAGACCTGGCTAATATGGCGGCGGTAAGATGAAAGAGTAATATGTGGCTTCTGCTGGGTGTGTTTTTCATTCGACAAAGAGATTGCTAAAGTCCTTCGGCAGTGTTCAGGATCTATGCACCCCTCTTGTATGGGGTCAATTATAAACCACTTGTCAAGTACCCATGAGGCCATTGGTATGTTCAGATTATGAACTGGGCAATCCAAACAAACAAACAAACAAAACCACCCACTGATAACAGCATCGTCAGCCCTGGAGGTGTTACTGCCCAACCACACCATGGAACAGACACTGACTGAGATTGAAGGTGCAGGTCTGGGTTGTCTCACTCCACATTTAATGTCATCTGGATAGAGCTGCAGTGACATCGGGTGATTCAATCAAGCAAGACTGGCATGGGTAAAAAGGAAATGGTAGCATCCTGAGAAATCTGTAAACTAAATTGCAAGGGCCCTGAAATGAATTTGAATCGTCCACAATTTTGGGCAGAGATCTAAGCTGGGTACAGTGTTAGCCAGTGAAATTAGGCTGATTTGATGAGCGTCCGCTGGAAGACAATCAGCCCACAGGAGATGGAGTTAGAGGTGACTCTTGCAAGTCCCAGAAGCAAACCCAAAGCTAAAGTGGTACAGACATGTAAATAAGGCAGATGACAGGCTAGAAGGAGAGCAGCGGACAAGGGCTGCATTGAACAGACCCAAGGCAAGGCAGCCAAAGGCCAGGATTAGCATTTGAAAGCCAGCCGAGGAGGAAAAGGGAAAGCTGAAGAGAAGGCCTCACTCCACCCTGAAAACCTGCAGACTGGAAAGGCAGGTGGGAACCGGCTGGAAAGGAAAGCCAGTCCTAATTCACAGTTGGAGCACTTCCTCAATGATCGAAAAATGGAAATGCCCCAGAAAAATATCTTCGTCTATGCATCATTTTTCAAAATTCTGGGTCATATTCTCCATCGTTCGAGGAGGGAATTGACACAAGGCGCTTTGAGAAGGGTTTATGGATGGACTCCTGGAAGCGGGACTGAGGGTTTCCTCCTTCAGTTTATGAGGGTGTCATGACTTCTGCTTTCCTGTAAGACGAGAAGATTCGATGANGGAGCTCCTCCGGTCCCTGCTTTGTCCTGTCAGGTATCTCTATGCAAATCAATTCCCGGCAGAAGTCGCTTTGTAAGCATATCATATTTACCTTTTACTTGATGCTATGCTCTGGGATTGCCTTATTTTTGCAATTCAAATAACAGAGTATTGGAAAGAAAAGTTTCATAGTGGATGCTTCTTGGTGCAAATAATAAATCTGGACGGCAAAGGAATAACACCAGAAAGAGGTCCCCACTCCTCCACAGCTGTGAAAGAGACCATACTCTGCCTCTCTTCCCTGCTTCTCCCCCACCCACGATGGTGCAGCTGTTGGTGGAACAACACCCATCACCCAGGAATCCTGCAAAACGGTACCGACTGTGGGAAGCCATGGTGAGACAGAATAGGAAAAAAGGAATGTGAGAAAAATAACTAACATGCCTTCTGAGGATGATGCTTGGTAGACTCAAAAAGCATCAGCCCTTAAGATCACTCATTAGGTCTCCACCCAGTGTCAGAGGGAGCTCCCATTCTTTTGACCAAGAAGAAATAGATTCTAGTAAGAGACTAGCATTCTCTTACTGGACCTCAAGAGACCCCTGATACCTATCCTCAGTGGCCTCCAAAACTACTGTAAAATTTCCCACTCAAGAGACCACCCCCCAACCCCTGCCAAAGTCGTTCAGGAGATGGGCTCTTAGGATTAGATACATTTCCACATTGAAAATCCAAAAGTCTAATTCCCAAACTGCTCACCAGAAGAGATTNGTGTCTGGACTGCAGTTACAAGCACAACTTCCCACCCAGAGTCCAGGCAGCGGCACTCATTTAAGAGAAGAGAGGAAGGATATCAGAATGCTAGCCTGGCTTTCATGGCCTCTGNCCGGGACAGAACCAAGGACATATTGCAATTCTGACCAGGAATAGTATGCTCAAACTGTCTTTCTGGTTTCTATTGTCTGTCTTCATCACAACCCTAGTGGCTCCTGGTTTGACTTTATCAGATTATAATCTCATCCACAGTTTCTTTGGAGCCAGACTACAGTTTCACATGTCAAAAGGAAAGAGAAAAGGGAGGGGGGAGATTTCATGGAGACTTTTGGGGATGTAACTTTAAGGCCCCCAAAATAACAACCCTCCTGTTTATGACTCTGTCTTGGAAGCCCACACTGGCATGTGGGTACATCTTATCTTCCCGAACTCCTTTGTCTTTAACCCTGGTGCTTGAAGGATACAAAAAAAAAAGGCCATTAATAAAACCCTGCTCTGTTTCTTATGAGCTAGTGCTGAAATCCCTTGCTATGTCAATGCCGTGAATCCTGGCTTGACCTAAGTCCAGGTCTCTAAAAAGTTAGGAGAACTCAGGCTGCCCGGGTGACAGTGTGGAGCTGTATCTCTGTTCTTTCACTACTAACAGTGAGAGTAGCTTTTAGATTTTAGGTTTTAGTTTGGAGAACCCAAATTAGCCTCTTGTGTCCACTGAAATTTCTTGACACCAACCCAGGATATCCTGTAGAGTGATGCTGCTTGGTGACCCTTAGTAAAAATCTGAGGCTCTTGGCAGAACTTGGGGAGCCACACGATAGTGGGGTGGTGCAAGAGTCAGTTAAGGACTACTGTTTATAGCTGGGCCCCTTCACCGAACACACAGGCTCACAGAGCCTCTAGCTCCCACCTGTACATGGGCATTGTGAAGAGAGTCACCTCACAGGGTTGCTGGCAGGATTGGTAGGGTCATTCTCTGAAGGAGCCGCTTTGCTGGGGAGACAACGGTGAGCGAATAAGGAACGTACGTTAATCAGCTAGTCCTGGAAGTGAGGATATGGAAAGATAAACAGCCGAGTGCTGTGGAGGGAGAACAAAGAGTAGAAACCAGTATTTAGGTTATACTTAGGCTTATTGAGCTTATGATTAAGTGACTAATTGTAAAATATGTAAATATCCACATATATGTAAATTCACAGTCCAGATGTGTAAAGTGGTCACCAGGTAGACCTGATGGGAAGAGATTTCTTCTGGGAAATATCCCAAAATCTTTAAAGAAAAAAATACATATATACACATATATNCATGTATATATATATTCTTTTAATAAATTATTTTCATGTGTATGTGTGTGTGTACTTGCCTACTTGAAGTTTTCTTAAGTAGCAAGCAAACAACTTTGTGACCTGGTAAGGAAAATGGAGAGCTCCGAGAAGCTGGAAGTGCTAGCTTGTTTTATGTCAACTCGACACAAGCTAAAGTCCTCTGAGAAGAGGGAACCTCAGTTAGGAAAGTGCCCCTGTAGGAAGCAGCCCTTGGAGACCGGAAGAGGACATCGGACATCAGATTCCTGGAACTAATGTTACAGATGGTTATGAGCAGCCATGTGAGTGCCAGGAATCAAACTGCAGTCCTCTGCAAGAGCAGCCAGTGCTATTAATCACTGAGCCATCTCTCCAGCCCACATCGTTATAGATGTAGATGTAGACATAGACATAGAATCCTTACCTTGGAGTAATGAAGGGATCATTGATCAACTGATGTGGAGCCCACGAAGGTTTCTAGTGAGATCTGAGCTTGCTTTACCCANCAGAGCTGCATTAGAGGATTTGCTTGACCATGTGTGGTTACCAGGTGATTGGAAGGGTCTGCACTTGGCTGTGCTGGGGGGAGGTCTTTTGCTCCACCCTTTGGCATTCCTATAGAAAGCCCTTTAGAAGAGATAGAAGGGGCCGGTGGATNAGGATTCAGGCCCTCCCGAGCTATCCTGTGTTTCTACCTGTCTCTCTCTCCCATCTATCCTTCTATTTAAATATTTCTTACTTCTCCCTCCTCTAGAGTACCCTGGGGAAAAAGTGGGAGCAGGTCTCCCACAAACTGAATGAAGTATTTAGAAGTGAGCTGAGACATGAAGNAATCCTGGCAGAGTCCAAAGTTTTCAATTANAGGAAGGAAATGACCATGAAGAGAGGGGAAAGGAAGACTAAAGCTTTTTTATTTATTTTTTTGGCAAACAGAAGTAAATAGAAGGTGAGGGCAAGGGCAACACCTCCTGAAACAGCTGTTCCTACTGTGGTGTTGATGACTTAGGTGCTTGGGCAGACAAAGCTCTTAAGTGGAACCCGGTNGCCATCTCCATGACTGTCTGACACTGCCTTGGAAATNCAAGGAGAATGTTCTTTACTCANAGAGTACCATATGCGTTAATGCCTGTCTCTGTGACTGACTTTGTTACTGCACTGAATGTTACTGATGCCCCCTGATGAGTTTGTTTTGTGGGACTTCAAGTCCTCACAGGCCATTCCCTAGCATGGCATGACAGAGATGTGCCCTGCCTGGGATGCATGGATGGTGATGATGTCTTGGGAGCAGAGAGAAACTTGGGACGTGAAAGTTCTATGAGAGCTGTGAGGACAAGGCTCCTGAGGCTTTGGTTTGGGTGAGTTCTTTTTTTTCTTTGAGCCAGAACACTTGGGCTCCTAAGTTGGGGTATAGGAAGTATCTCGCAACTCAGAGAAACAAAGCAAAAAATACCAACTACCACCCCAAAACAAACAAACAAACAGAAAACCCAAACACATCACATTTCCAAGCAAGAAAGCAGAATACTTGGATGGAATTGTTTTGGATAGTCATGTCTAAATATATATCTAACTATTTTAAATTCTGACATGTTATAAAATGCAGCACAGTCAGGTCTGACCTTGGGTGATCTTTGAGTCACTTCCCATTCTTCTTTCAGGCCCCATTGTCTTCTTCAGCAACTCCCGGAGCCTGACTTTATCCTTCTCTCACGGAGGAAAGAGCAGCAGTGTTATTCATCATGCCTGAAAAATGCTGCCCTGAGCCCAAGGGTTGTGTGCGACAGTGATGTCAATGGGAACAATTCATTATTCCATCAAGCGCTTGGCATGTCCGTCAATGAAAAAATATGTGCTTTAGAACTGACAGCTCAAAATAGTCTTTTCAGCAATTGGCATGCCAAGATCTTGATAGTATAATGAATTATTCTTTGAACCTATCATTTCATCACATCAATTTGGTCAGATAGACTATTCTATGGGGGAGCTGGAAGGGGGAGGATTAAATTACAGAAGTTTTCTCAAATAGCAAGCAAAACAACTTTGCAACCTGGGAAGGAAAGATGAGAGCTCCAAGAAGCTGGAGGTGCTGGCTCAGTTTTATGTCAACTTGACACAAGCTAAAGTCTTCTGAGAAGAGGGAACCTCAGCTAGGAAAATGCCCCTGTCAGATCAGGCTGTAGGCAGACCTGTAAGGCATTTTCTTAATTAGTGATTGGTGTGGGAGGGCCCAGACCCTTGTGGTGGTGGTCCTGGGTTCTATAGGAGCAAGCCAGTAAGCAGCACCCCTCCATGGCCTCTGCAGCAGCTCCTGCCTCCAGGTTCCTGCCCAGTTTGAATTCTGGCTTTGGCTTTCCTCCGTGATGGTGATTCTGAATATGTCAACCAAATAAACCTTTCCCTCCCCAAGTTGCTTTTGTCCAAGCTATTTCATCACAGCAATAATAACCCCAAGACAGACACTGGATTAAAAGGAATATTCCCCCGAGCAGGCATTGAGATGAACATAAAATTCACAATATATGAGAATGTATCCTTATTTCCTATGACTCTTGGGCCTGAAATAAAGTTTATTCCTATTGGCCACTTGTAGTACTTACATCCTCATTTTGGCATTGGAAATTTTGAGATAATTTATTACTCTGTTGTGCAAGCTTAGTGGACAATAGAGGCCCCGATAATCTAGGGCACACAGGTGTTTAGGGCAGCCTTGGATCAGACTTTAGGCTGGTTGGAAGACCAGTTTTCCCCTAGTTAACCTCCAAACGGAGATTGTTGCCCAAATGCTGGATATACGGTTTTTCCTATCTTTATGAAGCTAATCAGTTCCCTCCATCCTGACTCTTGAAAACCCTGCACCCATTTCTTCTGCCATGTTTTGAAAGCAGTATGAGAAATCACACCATTCACTGGCTTTATGGGGACTGCTTAGCACACTGGCATGCATTTTTGGGTGACCTCTTCACATGGCACAAAGCATGCTCAGGTTACAGCTGGTCCTATTGCTTTCGTCCTAAAATCTCAGCTTTATCTCTAGGAATAGCAGCTGCCACATCCCATCCCCTGAATGTGTCTGCACCAAATTGCTTGATGTAAATGGTTATTTTCATTCCTGTTAAANGATGCCTCTCTGTTACAGCAATGGTCATTTGAAATACCATCAAAATAACAGCAGCATTAATTTGTCCTCAGGATTGACTCTTAATTGTTCACCCATTGTTTGAAAATAGTGAACTGCCTCATTAATCCACACCAGAATATTAAGCATTTCATTAAAATATTGCCAAGAAAGGAGCATTACTTCAAATCCCCTTTATGTGTCCTTCACAGCCAGCAGTATTAGCTAGTCTACATTTTTAACTATCAACCTGAAGAAAAATCTGGGCATGCATGACCTTTTAATTTGGGCTTCAAAGAAAACATTTCTTAATGTTATGTCATAAATCAATCATTACTTGCTTAATAATCTTAATGCATGTCTTTGAAGTCAGCAAGCCACAAGAGAGGCTGGGATTTTAAAAAATTGACAACTCTCTGGTCATTTGATGTGAACTGTGTTTTATTGATTAGCTGTGAAGCCATATTTGCTATTAGCTGCATGTAATGGTATGAGATCATAGGGAGCAATGGAAAACGAAGGACCGATATGTACACANATACTTACACATTCATAGAGAGCTTCTACGGTAATAGGGGTATAGGAAATATGACTTTTTAGCATTTTAGTATTTAAAATGTATCAGATAATATGAACTTTCTTTTAATTTTGACTTCTCTTTAAATAAAATTTGCATCTGTGTTTACCATGATTCTATAAGTGCATTATTTAAAATGCACACTTATCCAAGTGATCGCAGTCATTTTTGTCTCCTTGCCTTGATTTCCTTGATCTGAAGAAATTTCCAGTATAGATCTGTTTTTGCCCTAAAACAATATTTCAGTTGCTTATTATTAATGCTCTGTTTATTATAAAGATAAAGGAGGCTCTGGACTTTTATTTCATTTGGAAGATGAGCATCAGATAACTCGGTTGCAGATCCAGGGCTTACTTTAATGACTGACTGCTGAATTACAGGTTTCCTGATTTGAAGTGTATTTAGAAAAAGCAACAAAATGCAATTAATCTGATAGTAATAGGAANGGAAGTTAATATTGGCNTGAAGCTAAATTGCTCATTATAAACATCTAGCCTGAATCATTCACTATCACAAAAGCTTGCTGAGACTTCTGAAAAATGTCTCCCAGTATTGCGTATGCAGCTCAGCTTTACCTCCTTCTTCCAAGGATTTTACCCAGACATTGCTAAGGTCTAGCCTTGGTCAGTAGCACAGAAGCAAGACTGACCTTTTTTGAGCTTTCTATGTCCCTCTTTGTAGTGGAGAATCACCGAAGCCAGTATTAACAGACATCTCAGCTCACAGCCTGTCAGCTGTGTGACTCTGGCATGCATTGAACTCCCCAGGGTCACTGCTTAGTAAGACCTACCTTAAAGGGCCCATAATACCTGGCACATTGTAGCTCAAGTAACTGGCACATTGAAAAAANGGGAGACAGAAGTGCTGTCATTCCCGGGTTTTGAGGACCATCTCACTCATCTCCAGGTGGGCTATTACAAACACTGGNAGAATAACTCTTTGCTCTTTCCTCCACTTCTTTCCCTGATACCCTTTCCATCCTTTCTGCTCAATAATTAATACTGAAAGGCTTTTCTTTGTGGGAACGGTGCTCCCCAAAGGTTTTGTACATTGTCTTCTGAGTTATTTCACTTTCCTTTTATCTGAACCCTGAAACACATTTAGACAGAGTAGGCTTTACATGTTATTTTTTCCCCAAGAATATTTATGTGGCTACTATATATAGTGGTATTTCTCTGAAGATGTTTATGAAAATATAGATTGGGAAAAATGACTTCAAAGATATCATAGTATTTATCAACTCAGATTTAGGCTGTGTACTCCGTCCCAATAGTTCCTCACACACATATGCATAAGTTTCACAAGCATGGATGTACTTCTCATGTTAGGCTATTCATATGTATACATATATAAAATCTNTATCATATGGTCATAATGTACATAGTTCCTGGTACCCTGATGTTTATGAATGGGACTTAATATTAACANCTCACTCTCTATCATCACACATATTTACACCAATACTTGTAATGTATGATGATTTTATTGTGCCAATATCATATGAAGTTAGGCTGTAACTACTAAATACTAGTTCAAAATCCCACTGCCTTGAATATCCTTGCATACTATATAGTATACTTTTATGTGTCTTTCCAGTCATGCCCTTGTAATGAATTCTGAGGTATGGCCCTTCTAGACCCCCAGAGCATGCATGTTTATAGAGCTTTGATTACATACTGATAAATTNGAAGGTGGCACTTTTTGATTTCAACCTTAAGCAGAGATGTAAGTATTCAAATACTGAATGTTGTAACTGGGTGGGAGGTTTTACAGTGCAGTTGCAGAATGGCGTCCACCCAGAAACATTGTAAGAGCATGTGTAGGCAGAGTCTGTGTTTTACACAGGGAAACAATCCCAAGTGCTTTGGTCAGGGATAGTTGCAGCATCAATGGTCGTGACAAGTATCACAACTGATCCAAAGTATAACAAGCTCTGGAGGGCTGTACCCAACAGCACAAAACTATTGTTCTTGACTGAATAAACCCAATAAAAGAGCAGCAGCATACATTATTTAGACAGCTCAAGTGGCTGTCACTTCTCAAACTAGGTTAAGTGAGAAAGGCTACACAGGTTAATTAAAAGATAACACTATCCAGTGGTTTACAGTGCCTGGGTAATTGTTTCTCCCACTAAGATAAGTGTGCAATGTTAGAAAAAATACATGTGGGTGACAAAAGTGAGACCTTTGTGTTTAAAGCTGGAGGGCCTGTCCTTCCTGTGTCATGTGAGNATAAACCTGGATGTATAATGAAGTGGTTTCAGAATTATGTCCAAGCACTGATTAACAGTGCTCATCAGTAGACTTGGGTTGTTTGTAACTGTACTAAAAGATGACACTAATGATTGTGAGTTTTGGACATATTACAAAGATGCAGTCAATAATATAGTTGATATTCCGGTGCCCATTTCCACCTTACTGTGGACACCAATCCTTGGCCACTCTCACTANGTCTACAGTCTAGTCATTTCTTCAGTGGACTGTTTTGAAGTATGTCCTCAGCATTATATTGCTTTATTCATCAGTATTTTATTACCGTGTAAGGTGATTATGACTGATTGGTCAACTTAATTTTCTGATTGTGCATTATATCTTCAAAAATAGTGGGTAATTATGAAGCTTTCACAAATTATTTGACTTGAAGCCTCAGTTTCCTGTCCTGTAAAAGAGATACTTAGACTCATAGTAATATTTTGAGGATTACAGTTTCCAAATAGTATAATATCAAAGTGATGAAAAATTTAAGTGATTATTATCACTAGATCTAGTTCTTGTAAGTATATGACCTATAGAAGCATTAGAAAGCTGAGGTTTAAGATGTAGGGACA
>LZPO01008548.1:8008-45747 GCA_001675575.1 Neotoma lepida | reverse complement strand
AGCATGTCTTCCAACTAAATGCTAAGTGACATAATCTTATTTGGGTTTTAGAAAGGTCACTCTGGATCATAGGCAAGTGAGACAAGAGGTAAGGGAAATGGTAAGGAGGGGCTTGATGTCTAAGCGGAGAGAATGGGGGTGAGGATGGACTGAAGTGGGTGGAAGTTAGCAGTGACAATCCATCAAACGTGGTTGTCAGTTTAGTGTGGAAGGTGAAGGTACGGAAGACAAGGATGGTATTCAGACGGATGTTGATTTGGGAAATGGAGTAGCTGACTATGTCACTTGAAGTAACAAAGATGGGGAGAGAGAAAAGCTTGGAAGGAACGGTGACAAACTCCATCTTGGATTTGTTGACTCTGAGGTGCCTGTGAGGTGACTAGGAGAATAGATCTTGCAGGGAGCCAATGGATGAGCAGGATTGGAGATAGTATTAGAACGAGAGAAAATAGGTGAACACATAGGTTCTGAGGCCTGTTTGCAGCCTTTCTGGTTTGTAGTTTCCCTTACATAATTACAGTATCCTCTTATCTTTAGTTTTTCTGTCCATGGTTTGCTTTACCTACAGTTAACTGAAAATATTAAATGGGAAACTCAATAAACGAAAAGTTCACATATTTTCTATTACAGTGTATTTTATTTCATTACTATTACTATTATTATTATTAATCTCCTACTATGACCAACCAATAAACTTGTAGTAGGTATGTTGTGTTAGTTATTCCAATGTTGATATTGGCCAAGTATCCAACAGAAGCAATTTAAGGGAAGAAGAATTTATTTTGACTTACAGTTTAGAAAATATAATCCATTTATGTGGGGAAGGCATTGTGGCTGAAACAGCTTGGTCTGTAGTTGCTGGGCGCACAATGGCTGATTTTCACATGGTACCAACAAGGAAGCAGAGAGAGCTCTGGGTAAGAGAAAGGCTAGGCCCTTATGGCCTGCTCCCTAAGGACCCAATTCCTATAGCTAGGCTCTATTTCCTAAAGGTTCCATAACCTCCTAGAGCCCTGCCACCAGCTAGGGACTATGTGTTCAAACCACAGAAGCCTATGGGGGACATTTCATATTCAAATCATTAGACTTTGCCCACGGTCCCTAGAGGTTCATAACGCAAAATGAATTCAGTCCAATCTGAAAGCCCTCACAATCTTCACAGCACCAGCACTGCTTGCTCAAAAACCCAAAATCTTTTTCAAGGTGATCTCTTAACTCCGAGTCTCTTTAAAATAAAAATCCAAGTTATATACTTCCTATATTTAAGACACAGAGTAAACATATCAGATCAAAATGGGAACAGCAGGATAGGAAGGAAATTGGACTAAAGCAAGACTGAAACCCAGGAGGGCAAATGCCCAACTCTGCAGCTCCATGTGTGACATTTGGGGCTCCTAGTGGTATCACCTGGGGTCCGATGGGCTTGACTAGCCCTGCCCTTAGAGTCCTGTGGCCTGTAGCTTTCCTTGGTAGATGCACCACATCCCTGGTGTCTCCATAATTCTGCGGGTTCCATTATAACATAGGTTTCACCTTCATAGTTTTACATACTATCTTCTCAGGTTATCTCTGCAGTGCCTTCCCTGTTACACATTGTCTAGCCTTGTTGGTTTTTTTCTAAAACATTCGTGCAAACTTTCAGGAACCTATTAATTATATTCTGCATGCCTACAAAACCAGCAACATGTCCATGATGCTACCATGCTTGTTCAAGATGTAGCCTTGGCACAATGGACCATGGTACAACAACCTTCTTTTGAGCGTCTGTGCACTTGAACTTGGGGAAACATTTCTTTAGGCAGTCCCACTCCAGAGCTTCCTCTGCTGCAGACTCCTTCTCTAGGTACTCTTATTACATGCTTTTCATTTAAATGATAATTCTTCAGATAGGTTTACATTTTTAGATCCTGGATCCTTGGGTGGGAGGATTTTTCCCACTAGATGCTTCTCCTAATGTCCCAGAACCACTGTTTGTCTGCACCAGTCTTGTCCATAGCTTCAAACTGGTCCATGCTCCTTTCCCTGTCAAACTGCATATTTTTATATCTTTCTTCTCAGCTTCTCACTATTAATCTGTTTAAAATTCAGTGAGCAATAAGCATGTCACAGCCTGAATGTTTTGCTGTTTTGAAATTTCCACCACAAAACAAATTAGTCCATTACTTTTTAATTGAGCCTTGATCAATTTTTCAGGACCTAAGTAGAACAGAGCCAGATTATTTTCCAAAATGCAACAAGAATTATTGACTCCAGTTCCTTCCAAAAACCTCATGATCCAGGCCTTCACAGTCTACATTTCTTTTGCATCATAGACTTCCTCACTCCCACCAGAATGGCCCACTAACCTCTACTTATAACAGCTTGGGAATTTTTTCCTTATAGCTCCAAACTCTTTCACATTCCTTTGCAAACCAATTCCAAAGACCTTAGAACCACATGGTCAGGTGGAGCATAACAACAACCCTACTCCTGGTACCATTTTTCTATATTAGTTATCTTTATATTGCTGTGACCAAATACCTGACAGAAGCAATTCAAGAGAGGAAAGATTTATTTTGTTTCATGATTCAGAGGAAATACAGTCCATCATGTTTGGGAAGGCATGATGGCCGAAGGATCTGGGTCTGTGATGACAGGAGTGTGGCAGCTGATTTTATGGAGCTGAACAGCAAGCAGACAGAATTCCAGCTGGATGCAGGGATGGGTTATAACCCTGAAAGTTCACCCCCTATCCCCCATTTCCTCTGGCTCNGCCCCACACCCTAAAAATGTCATAACCTCTCCAAACAGAACCAATAGCTAAGGACCAAGTATTCAAAAACACATGGACCTATGGGGGGCCATTTCACAACTAAATCATAACATTATATCTCATTATTTCTATGTAGATCAGTTCTACCCACATTTGTAGGCATTTACTGAGGGTCTTAGAATATATATATCCCTTGCAGATAAGGGAACTTGCTACAATTTTTTTTTTAAAAAGAATTACTTCCATGTCAAAGAAGGACCCAGAGTCACTGGGCTGTCATGTTAAATATTTAATATGGAAGAGATTTTCAAGATGACATGGCCCATTAAAGATGGCCTTGAATTCTTTGACATCCTTTTTGTTTGTAGCTCTGTCTCTTAAGCCTGAGTGGGCTCTATGATTGCTGCCACCAATGCAGTATAGTATGGTAGAAGTGGCCCTGTGCCAGTGTTCAGGCTTGGGCATGAAAGACTGTCATCTTCTCTCATTCATGTCTGCTGGAATATTTATTTACTTTTCGGGCTTGAATTGTCCATTAAGAAAATCTGAGGCCAGTGAGATGGCTCAATGGGTAAAGGCACTCGCCACCAAGCCTGATGACCTCAGTTTGATCCCCAGAACCCAGATGATAGAAGGAGACAACTGACTCTTACAAGCTGATCTCTGACCTCCACATGAGTTCAGTGGCACACAGAAACCCTCCCCAAATGTAAATGCAATAAATTGTTTTAAAAGAGAAATCAGATTACCTTCCTGAAAAAGCCCCAAGCTAGGGTGGAGAGAAGGGACCTACTGACCCTGGCCTTTCAGCTGTCCCACTGATGTCATCAGCAGATGTATGTGAGTGAAGCTATCTTGACACTTCACCNACCCACATGCCAGTGGAAGGCCACAGAACACCCCCTGGGGTCCCAGGCTATATTACCACCAGAGCAGAGTTAATGCTCCAGGGAACCTCAGCCATATTCTAGTCTCACCAAATGGTGGAAATCTATAAAACATCTGTTCTTTTAAGTCACCAAATACTGTGATATTTGTTGAGTGATAGGAAAATGAAAGTGTTTGGTGTCCCCTTCTCTTTGAACCCAACTTTCTAAGACATCTATCATCACTTGCGTCTTCTGTGAGGCCCCAAAGCCCCATATGTTGCATTAAGTAAAATGTGTAAATGGAGGGTAACAATACTGGCAGTCTCTTCTCAGAATTATCTTAGGGCTTAAGTGAGACGATAGATGTGAATGCACTTGATGTATTAGGAGACACTCTACACATAGAGGTGGACTTAAATGGAATTGTACAGCACTGTATAATATGTGTTAATTTAAATAGAATTTTATTGTAAAATTGAAGCCCCAAACTGACATAAATATTTAAAATAGTGTTAAATATACAGCGTTAATGAGTGTGCTCATAATTTTAAGTTACCTTAAGATGAATCAGAATTACTTTGANGCTCCATATTTCGATCCGGAAGCTTTTCTCTGCATGTTTAGTGTTTTGTCATAAAGGGATGGATATTCACTCTCTTCTTCCTCCACCTTCTCTTGGTCTAAAGAGCCTTATTTACTTAAGGAAATTGAGCAGCTTCACTCTGGTGGAGAACAAGAAGGAANCATATCCAAATTGACACACAGCAGGTACCGACTTCCTTGAGTGGTTTGGTTTTAGCCACAGCTGACTAGCTNGTAAGCATTTGTCAAGTTACCTCGTTAGTAAATTGAATTACAAAATGAGCATCTGTTGCTTGGCAGTCTGGTGATCTGGTACCAGTTTCCTTCAGGGTAATTGAATTAATTTGTGCAATTTAAATGAACACCAATCTTGCATTTTTTTTCCACCATGATTTTGAAAAAGTAGGTGGATACAGAGTTCAAGCGTAGTTGCCGTCCTTAGCAGAAATGTCAAGTGTTGGAATGCTTCCTTGTGTTTTTCTTTAGTGTCACTCAAGTCTGAACCAGTCAGTTTCAAGTAGAAGCAAAATGAAAGTCTGTTGTGAGTGAGGCAGGCACTGGGAGGTGTTTTCCAGCCGTTCTCCCTGACCATTTTGAGCTATTTGCTTCTTGGTTGGGGGGACTATGCTGCATTTTGTAGGTGCTGTCTTAGTTTCTTTTCCCATTATNGTGATGAAATACTCTGACAAAATCAATTTAAGGGAGGAAGGAATTATTTTGGCTCACAGTTCCAGGCACAATCCACGGGTCCATCAGGTCCATTGAGCTAGGGGAAGTTGAGGCAGCAGAAGTTGAAGGAGCTGGTCACATCATACCCATAATTAGAAGAAGAGAGCAGTGAAGGCACACATACTACTCAGTTCCCGTCTCCACTTAAACAGTTCAGGGCCCTCACCAAATTCAGATGAATCTTCCCACATCAATTAACGTGATGAACAACATTTTCCACATGCATACCCAGAATCCCAATCCTAGGTGATTTTAGGTTTTGTCACCTTGAGAATTGATATTGACAATTGACATCGACTATCATAGGAAGTGTGACAAAGCCTCTGACTTCTCCCATTAGAGGCCAATGCGACCTTATTTCTGCCTAGCTGACAACTAAAAATGCCGTAGACATTGTTAACTGTCACCTGTGGGCTAGAGTTTCCCTCTGTCAAAACCCACTGCTGTGGGCAATAGAAGGCATTTCTCATGCTAAGGAGCAAACAGATTTCCCCTCATTTCCCATCCCCACTTCCCAAACCCACTGCTTTGCTTTACTGATTACATATGTTTCTGCTTATGTCTGGTGCTGTCTTCCAGGGCAGTGGTGTCTTGTTTATCCCCTAGATATTTGTTCTTCCTTAGCCCCAGTTGGAAACTCACATCCACACTTGAAGGTGAGTTTTAAGACGCCATCCTTTAAAAGGTCATAAAANACTTGGCATTAGGTTCTTAGAGTGTGTGATGAATATTTTAATAGTTAAAAATGTAGCCAGGCAGCACANAGAAATGATTTAATGTTGTAAATAAATCTCTTTGTGGGATTTAATGTGCAAAAGTGGACAGCGATGGCTTTAAAAAAAATCATTCGCCAAATGATCATATCTATATGATCGGCACTCTGTGTGTTGGATCCATATCTGGTGAGAGTGTTCACTCTATCTTTCCTAGGTATTAAAAGGAGGCACTGAGATCACTGAGTCTCTTAGGACCTCCAACCATTATTCTCAAAACTAGATGCCCATAAGGCCAACTTGCTGGGAAGAACAGTCAGCAGACCCCCCCCCAAAGGGGGGGCCTTCATCACTTTCCACTAAATAATAACGATGACCAGTAGCTCTGAGGCAGTGTTTACGGTATGCAGGACCAAGGTCTAAGAGTTTCACCTGTGTTAACACTCAACGCTTTGAATTAAGTCAGTTTACAAGCCATGGCTTAAGGGCCAAATTTCACTACAGTCTGTTTTTAAACAGCCTGAAAACTAACATAGTTGTTTACATTTTTAAGTGGTGGGAGAAAAGGATAAAAGAGCAATCTTTCTTGATCTGTGAAAGTTATATAAGAATCAAATGTATTCACATTCAGATCTATAATTGAGTTTGTTTCTTAGTATTCTACTGCCATGAAGAGACACCATGACCATGGCAACACTTATAAAAGAAAGCATTTAATCGGGGCTTGCTTACAGTTTCAGAGGTTCAGTCCATTATCAGGGAGGTGAGCATGCCGGCAGACATGGTGCTGAAGAAGTAGCTGAGAGTTCTACATTGGACCTGTAGGCAGCAGGAAGAGAGTAACTCTAGGACTAGCTTGGGATTTGAAATCCAAAGCCCATCCCCAAGTAACACACTTCTTCCAACAAGGCCACACCTCCTAATCCTTCTCAAGTAGCCCCACTCCCTGATGACCAAGCATTCAAATGTATGAGCTTATGGAAGCTATTCTTATTGAAACCACCACAGTTTGCTTTTGCTGTTTTCTTTCTAAAATAAAATAAAATAAAAAAAAGAATGAAATGCAGAGGCCATGAGAGGATAATTGTTATCTTCCTTTATTGCTTTCCACCTTATTTTGTCCTGAGACAGCATCTCTCACTAAACCAGAAGCTCAGAATTTTGGTTAAGATGGATGATCAATGAGCTCCTAGGATCCTTCTGTCTCTGTTCCACAATGCTGGGGGTACAGAGCAGTCCACAGCTGGAATGGACAGCTATGCCTATTTACATGGGTGCTGGGGATTTGAACTCAGGTCTTTGGCTTACACAGCAGGTGCTCTTACCAACTAAGCCATCTCTCCAGCTCCTTGTTTTTGCTTTTGGAGCCAAGATCTCATTNTGTACCTCAGGGTGGCCTCAATTCTCCATCCTCCTGTCTCTGCATCCNAAGAGCGATGATTACAGATGTGGTGTTTTTAAATCAAGATTTATTGGAACATAANTACACCTGTTTATCTTGTTGCCTAGGTCAGTTTTTACAGTGCAGCAATGAATCTGGGAGCTTGGGACAGAGATCTACTGCCCACTAAGTAACAAGTTTTTAGTATCTGACTCTTNACCAAAAAGGGTGCTGAGCTAAGTACCCTCTCATTGTCCTCATTTTGTAGAGAAGCGGCTGATTTAACGAATCTCTTACTAGATCGGTGGCAGAGTTAGGATTTGAACCCTAACAGCCGGGCTCCACTATGATATACTAATATGATGACAAGAGAACTTGCTGGTATAAAACTTCTTGCTTTAAAAACAACCCAGGAAAAAGAACTCTTCGGAACCTAGCTCCTTTCCACTAGTCTCTGGATTCGTTCACCGTTTAGTTTTGTACTTCTCTCGAACAGCGATTGCTGAATGAAGTGGAGAACACTTTGTCCTCCTTGGGCTGTATATATATATATATATATACCCTTGAACACTTCTAAAGATGAGTGTTTATAATTCTGCCTTTATCCAGGGGGATCCCGGCACAGAAGGAAGCGCCCCCGAGGTGCAGTGAACCAAGGGGGGGAGCCGTGGGAGGAGAGCAGCCTCACATACAAAGAAGCCGGTGAGGAGGGAGAAAATGTCAAGGACACAAGGACAGTTTCTGGGTCTGCTGTAACTGATGTTTTAATGTCTATGTAGAACAGTTAGGAACAAAAAAATCCCCCACAAAACCTCAGCCAGCAGCCTGGCCCAGAATTGGCCTTGCTTCATTCAATTTATCCATTTCAGAAGCTCAAAGGCTGCCCTGGTCTGCCGGGATTTGGAGTCCGTTCCTAGGGGATTGCTATGTGTCTAACCTAATGTTTGGGTCATGATGCCCATCCCCTGGGCTGCTGGTCAAGAGCTCACCNGAGCCCCACCCCCGCTCCCGTTTCTTTTTCTTGCCTTGTTAAAAGGAAGCGGCTGACACAGGCTGGTCTCAAATAGCATTTAGCTCCTTCAGGAACCAACTTGCCAATGTGACTACACTCCTTCTGGAATTTAGAGGGGTGTTGGCTTTTAGTAGCAGAGGATATGAGGATNTTCATTTTTGAAAATGGCGAAAAGAAAACTAGGAGTGGGGAAGGCTGGTTCTACAGTACATGCATTTGTCAAAGCCTATCCAACTGTGCACTTAAGATAGCAGCACTTTGCCTCAATTAGAAGGGCATTAAAGGGGAAAAAAATCACAGGGAAAGCATATATTAAAGAAAAAAAGGATCGAGAGCAGTTAATTACAGCACTTGTGTGAGGCTGGGTGAGCCCAGAATTACTCGCTTGTAATCACTTCTAATTCTTTAGCTTTCTGGAATCAAGATCAAGGTATTCCCCTGAGTGAGGCTTAAACTCACTCCCCCTGTTTGGTGTTCTGCATTCCTTTGAAAGCAGCCATTCGAAGGCCACATAAGGATAACTGGTATTTATCCCTGTAAATAGTCTGTGTCAGGAAGGTAATCTTCCCCTGCAAGTCTCTTTATTATGCCATGCTAGATTGACAATTAAGTAAAGGCAGCTGGGAGCGCCTTCAGACCTTCTTACTTCATCACACATTGGGGAAACTGAAAGTGTAAAGATAGGAAATACGGATGTTAAGATAAGGTCTTCCGGCTGCAGCCAGTCAACCTGCCGAAGATACAGAGTTCCAGTCTTCGATATAAATATTTCAGGATCGAGAGGCTTTCATCTCTCTGTGCCTTTCGAGAGGGGAAGATTGGAGACAATCTTCCTTAAAGTAAGCAGCTTTAATCATTGTTTCTAAATCAACTGAACTGGGGGTGGGGGTGCAGGGGGGTGCAGATGTAAGAATCCTGTAAGCTCAGGTTTAGTTGTAATGAAATTGTCCAGACTGAGAAGGAACAGATGGATTTTGATTAATTTCTACTAAGATTGGCAAGTATCAGACTCAATATTCTTTATCAACTTGTCAGGGTGAATGTGAATAGTCATAACGCTATAAAATAAACATGAATTTAGAACTGGGTTCTGAATACTTAAGGGGAATGTACTTAAAAAATGTGACCCTCAGCGACTTGAGAGAAGGACACATTCTTTGACTCAGGGCAAGCACAAGCATTTTTAATGGTCACTTAATAGCTGAACATATTTATAACTGTGGTGTGATCATTTGACAGGTTTGCATTGTGTAATGATCAAGTCAGGTGATTAGCAGTTCCAGCTCCTTACACACTTATCTCTTTGTGTTGGGAAACTCGGAACTCCTTTCTGCCAGCTCTTTGTAAACATGTGAGAAACTGTTGTCAGTTATAGTCACCCAGTACGCTGTCCCACTCTAGAACATTCTCCNGCCCCTCTCCTCCTTTCTTACTTCCCATACTCTGCTGACTGCCATTTGACTCTCTTCTTGGGTGAAATGGAGACTTCTATTTCCACATATTATATATAACCAAAATTCCTAGGGCAAAAGCCTTAGCTCAGGAGTCCTAAAGGTCTAGGTTGTCTACTAGCCCAATAAACCTGTGACAGAGATGATGAATAGTAAAAGACAAAGAAATAGAGTTAATCAATGTCCATTGGGATGAGAAACAGAAGAAGGGGTCCAGGGACCCCAAGTTTGTGTTTGGAGTACTGACTTGAACTTTTAGGCTCAAATAGAGGGGCCTAAGATGTATTGGGAAATTAGACAGTCGGGATCTAAGTGTGGCTTGGGTAATCACGTGTTCACGTAATCACGTAATCAAGGTGGTCTGAAGAAGATCCTGTTGCTTGAGGGATAAAGCTGGCTCTTAGGAGATGATTACTCCTGCTCCAGGATACAGCCTCACTACCGTAGATAACTGGCCTCATCTTGGGGTGGGGTGGCGGGTGGGNGATGTAAAACTCTGCAGTTCCTGGAATTCAAAANGACAATAGGCTTAGAGTAAGGACTGGAGACCTTTAGGTGTCTTTGGGTGGTATGGAATACACTCTTGTAAAAAGCTGACAGTTATCTTCGAATCTTCAGCCTTGAAGAGGTTCAGAATCGTCAGGNTGTAGACAGACCNTCCTTAAACTTGTCTGTGTGCANATGTGAGCAAGTATCTGACCCAAAGTCAAGGGACAGGTGCAAAATGAGGGCCAGAGACAGCAAGCCCTCATCCTGCTCTAGTTACTCTGGGGGCCACGTAAGGCACCAATGCCTTTCACTATGAGCATTNGAAGGCCTATTTAACATGAGGGACAATGTGTGACATTTATCNCTTTGTGGATTCAGGGGAAGTTTTCCAGAGACCTTTTCTGAATTAGCCCTTTAAAAACAAGTTTAGTTTGTTGTTGTTATTTGTCTTTTTTTTTTAACCTCTTCCTGTTGCCCTAGATATCCACTAAAGAGTGCCATTGCCTATCAACCACATGTGCTTTGATCCAGAGAGCCAGATAGCCATCCCCAGATTCTCCATTTATGGTTCTAGCATGATAACTGAAAGCAAAGATGAACTTTACCAAGACATTCATTTGCAGTGACTTAGACAGTTGCCACAGTTCAGTAGTTTGATGGATGATATTTTGGGTGCCGAGGGGGTAAATTCTCATCTCCTACTACCCTTTGGGGGGCTTCTNACTCCTCCAGTATGGCAGAGAACTGTCTGGAAAGGGGTGCGGACTGATCCAGATGAGCATGGGTTTAAATCTGGCACTAACTTGCAGTTAGAATTGAAGGTGACCAGAGAGGAAAGACAGTCTGAAGTGGCATGGGCCCCACATTTGCGTAGGGTATGAGGTGTTTACCTGCAACAGAAAATCAATAACTGCTCGTTTTAGATTTAAAAATACTTCTGCTGTCTTGCTTCTTCTCCTTCCCAGCATAATCTCACGTTTTCCATTTCTCTCNGTCTGGTCTGTGAGATGGGCCACAAATTGAGAGCAAATAGAATCCTAAATATAACCTTCGATATCATTAATACCTAACAAATTGCCAATTGTAGGCAGTATTCAGCATCCAAAAATTCTCAGTTCTCCTTTAAAAAGGAGACAAAGCAANGCTGAGAAGATGGCTCATGGNTAAAGCACTTATTGTGTGTACTGGCTAGTTTTCTGTCAACTTAACACAAGCTAGAGTCATCAGAGAGGAGGGAGCCTCAACTGAGAAAATGTCTCCCTAAGATCAGGCTGTAGGCAAGCCTGTNGGGCATTTTCTTAATTCATGGTGAGAGGGCCCAGCCCATTGTGAGTGGTGCTATCCCTGGGCTGGTGGTCCTGGGTTCTATAAAAAAGCAAGCTGAATAAGTCATGGGGAGCAAGCCAGTAAGCAGCACCCCTTCTTGGCCTCTGCATCAGCTCCTGTCTCCAGGTCCCTGCCCTGTTTGAGTTCCTGTCCTGCCTTCCTTCAACAATGCACTGTGATGTGGAAGTGTAAGCCAAATAAACCCTTTCCTCCCCAAGTTGCTTTTGGTCATGGTGTTTCATAACAGCAATAACCAGGACATTATACAAATGTGAGGATCTGAGTTCAGATCCCTAGAACCCATATTAAACCAGATATAGTGCTCATCTATAGTCCTTGAGCTCAGGAGAATCCCCATAAGTTAGGAAACTAGCAAGCCAGCTAGCCTGACATACATTCACTTCAGTGAACAGAAGACCCTCTCACACACAAGGTAGGAGGCAAGGACTGACCAGGAAGTTGTCCTCTGACTTCCATATGTGCCCCCCCGCCAACACACACAGACACACATTTTGTTAAAGGAGACGAAACAACAAGGTTGTTTCCAATGCTGGAAGCAAAACTGTCATCTTTCTGAGAAGAGATGCACAGACGATGATCTTGTCAGGTGGGGAGGGATGTACTTACATGGAGAAAATGGGAGTTATTAGTGAACTGTGGCTTTAGTTACCAGAGGTGATTGGTCAACAAAATAGATGTCCACTCAGCAGTAGTTGCAGTATTTTTTTTTTCTGTTTTTATCTTCTTCTTTGTAGCTGTGACTTCAAAACAACATCTATTTAGAGATGGGCTCACTGTCATGGAAACACACTACTTGGGAATTTGATCCAAGTACTGTGATGTTCACTTGACAGTAGCCCACCTTTCCGGGTGCTTCCAGTTCACTACCTGCCTGTTAGGTACATAGAAAAGATAGATAACATCTGTCAGAGGAAAAAGAGCAATGCCAACCTCTCCATCCCCTTGGGGTCTCAGTGACTGGGGCCCGGTATACTTTCAGGAGACTATGAAAATGTTTTAATTTCTTTTAAAACCAGAGGAAAAAAATGAATGTAATTCATAGAATATAGTTTTAAATATACATACATGTATATAGCCCCATGGAGGCACGAGCTGAAAAAGGCACTCATGAAAAACCACTGATGGCAAGCTCAGAAGTTATAACTTCAGAGACTGGAGTGAAGGAAAAGAGAACCAGGAAGGGGAGGGTGAAGCTTCAGGGGCAATTGCAGGGAGCTGTCTCAGCTTGTTTGCCTGAACTCCATGATAAAAGAAGGTGCCCCAACTGGCCAAGCCAAGACAGAAGCTGCAATGGGGCATCTAGCAGTTCAGGCCACTTAGCTGAGCATCTTGGGGCATGGAGTGGTCCAAGCAAGAAGGAGAAATAGGTTGGGGCTGGGATATGTGTTGTCAAATATGACCAGTACAGAGGCTCAGACTCCTCTTGTCCCCACCTCTGGAGTTTTCCATCAGATGTAACTCCTATTTTTGGCAGTATTAATAGAATCCACATGTGAGTTATAGATGGAGAGACATATTCTGCCTCAAAACGAAAAACAAATNTGAGAGATGCTTCCCCTGTATGTGGCAAATGGCCCAAGCTTTTTTGGTCATTTCCAAAGCTTGTGTCCTTTAGGGTTTATATTTTTTGTCCCTTTACCANTAAAGCCCCACTTTCCTTTCTGGCCATTGAGGGGACAGTTTAGAAGGTGACTAAGACAGGACCTGTGAAGGGATTGCTTAGACAGCTCTGTTTTCAGAGGGCTACAGGACTGCCCTGTGCCTCGGTTTCTTTATAAAAGATAATGATACATAGCTCATAGGATGGTAGGAGGGCGTAAACAAGAGAGCAGTGGCACACATGTGTGTGATATTTACCATGCCCTGAGCACTCCAAATTCTTTATATGTATGCTAATTTATTTATCCACACAGAGAAGAGCAAAGATCAAAATAGGAAGAGAGGTGTTTGTGGTAGCATTAGTTGTCTAAAAGGATATAACCTCACTTTGAACTCCTATTGCATTTTCTTTTATCCATATGAATCCATAAACAGGCCCTCAGTTCAGGNGAGAGCCACCCCTATCCCTATTTCTATCTCTCTGTGAACATGTATGTGGAGACCAGAGGCCAATATTAGGTGTTTTCCTTAGTCATTCAAGGTTCACTGCTGGATAATACCATTGAAGAGTTTTCTCCCCCAGGAGCCCCCAGGAAGGAAGTTTTCTAGCTAGTCATTTCCAGCTTGATTCCTCTCCATGNGTATTGTCTTCAGCAATGGTATCTTACCGTGTCGTTATGGTAGGGGGACTGAAAACAATGGCTATTGTGTTGTTTTGTTGGGAAAAATTTTCNAAGCCAGTTCAATCGTATTTTCATGGGCTGTAACCAAGAAAGTTCCAGTGAAGCAATGCTCCAAAGATGGTTTAGGCATGTGCGCAGAGCAAAACCTGTATAATCAAGCTGGGGAAAAATGACCCTATTTACTGGCTGTGTCTTTTTCAACTTTTGAGCGTGCCATCTCAGTCTTTTGCTCTTACTTTAAAATTTTTATTTATTATTTAATTGTATGTTTATGAGTGTTTTGCCTGCATATACATTTGTGCAACATGTGAGTAACTGGTGGCCACAAAGGCCAGAAGAGGGTGTCACATACCCTGTAACCGGAGTTACAGACGGTTGTAAGCTGCCACGTGGGTGCTGGGACTTGAATTCAAATCCTCATGGAATTACAGCCGAGGTCTTAACTGTGGAGCCATCTCTCCAGGCAGAGGTTCCTTTATTCTTATCACGAATAAACATGGCTTCAGATTTGTTCCAAAGCTAAGGGGCCAGATGACTGTGCACAACTATCTTATGTCAAATAGTGATCACAGCCATTGTGAGAAAAGGAATAGTATGTTTCCCTCTTGATGCTGGCAGCTAGGACTCTGCAGAAGGCTAGAATAATGCTTCCTAAGCTCAGCTTAGGTGTCACTCCAGGCAGCAGTCAAGCCCCGGGGTCTGGTTCTGGGCCCCTGTACCTTTCCCACAGCAGCCTTCCTCCCACATCATGCACAGTATGCAGGGGTCATAGACCATGGGTTTAAGCCAACGTGTTTTCCACCATTTCTTTCACTCCATCAGAGAGCAGCTGTTGTATNGTTTTTTAGGGGGGCCTGCCACTCAGCTCCCAAATAAATTCACACGTAGAGTTTTATTATTACTTATGAATGCCTGACCTTAGCTTGGTTTAGTTTCTAGCCAGCTTTCCTTATCTCAACTTATCNCATCTACCTTTTACCTCTGGGTTTTTCCCGTTCTCTAACTTCTGTAAATTCTCACTCTTACTCTGTGGCTTGCTGGTTGTGCAGCTGGGTGGCTAGCTCCTGATGTCCTTACCTTCTCTGGCACCTACTCCCAGATTTCTCCTTCTATATATTCTCTCTGCCTGCCAGCCCCACCTATCCTTTCTCCTGCCTTGCTATAGGCCAGCTCTTTATTAGACCATCAGGTGTTTTACACAGGCACAGTAACACAGCTTCCCAGAGTTAAACAAATGCAACATAAACAAAAGTAACACACCTTCAAATAATATTCCCCAACAACAGCAAAGGATGCTGGTATCAGAGCTATGGTGATGAGCATAGCTCACAATAATAAATGAGCTCTCTGTATCTCCCTTGGAAAGGTGACCATCCTTCCTACAGAAAAATTGATGCAATAGAGATNTATTCTCCCTTCCCCCCACTTTGTATAAGAGATCAANACTGGGTATCTTTCTCAGTCATTCTCTACCTTAATTAATTAATTAACTAATTAATTTTAGTCAGACTCTCTCGTTGAATGTAGAGCTCACTGATTCAGCTAGGCTGGTTGGCCAGCAAGTTCCAGGTATCCTGTCTCTGGCTCCNCTGCCGAGTTTACAGGGACATGCTGCTGTACCTTTATTTTTATGTGTGGGTACTGGGAATTTGAGCTCAAGTCTTCATGCTTATATAGCAAACACTTTATCTTCTGAGCCCTCTCTCCAGCACTGGAGGCTTTTTAAAAAAAATTATGTTTATTTTTAATTATATGTATACATGGGTATTTGAATTGGGGAGTATGTGCTTGTGAGTGCACTTGCCCATGACATCCAGAAGAGGGCATTAGATCCCACTGGCACTATAGTTAAAACCAGANACCAGTGTTGGGAACCAAACTTCAGTCCTCTGAAAGAGTAGTAACCTGGCTCTCTCTCTTATATATATTATGTATATATAAGTATATATTCTCATATATATTATATATGTATATATTCTCATATATATTATATATATGTATGTATACATACACATCTGTTGTTCACCTTGGCATTTAGAGCAAATGTTTGCTTATGAGTTGTAGAGCAACTGTCTCACTATATAATGTGCTTTGGCAACAGAGAGAGGAAGAACTTGAATTAGTGCCTACTGGCCAAAATCCAGAAGTTAATTCCTTGATAAAGACTCTTGTTAAGAGACCTGCATCAGGAAGCAGGTCCAAAAGATGAGTGGAAGTTGCAGAGACAGCAGCCGACATTTCTCTGGGTTTGAACACACAGCTTCTTGGGCCTCTCAGAGAGGACCTGGAGGAGGGAAGAACATCTTTCAGCCATTTCTCCATGATTCCCGTCTCTTGGCACCAATAATGAATGGTGCTGGTCAAACTTTCTTTGACATCCCTGCCTCAGTCCTACTGCCTATTCCCTTTTGCTACATAGTGAGGTTGAGGCCAGCCTGTGCTACATGTCTCCTGCTCCAAAAGAGAAACATCACTTTCTAGTTCAAAGCTTGGACCACTGTATTGTTTTGGCTATTGCATGGTGGCACTTGGGTAATGCATACTGGATCCAGCTGGCTGATCTCAGTGAAAATTCAGTGTTGGTTATATCTTGCTTTAAGAAATTTCCAATCAATCATACCAATGGTGCCTTTAGTCCTCAGCAGTCACCTTGGACCAGTGAGGGAAAGTTTCTCTCAGTATCTGAATTTGCTACCCAAGTCACTCTTTTGGTTTTTTTTTTTTCCTTCTGATTCTTTATTTTCATTTCTGCTCGTTTCTTTCTTTGAACAGCTTTGAGGAGGTCCAGCTTATTACCACTAAATTCACCCTTTAGAAGGAAGCTTTGTAGTTTTAAAAACAGAGTTGTGAAGCCATTATTGCTATTTTATTGCAGAATATTTTCTCACCTCCCCCCAATGGAATCCTAGAGTCACTGATTATCAGTAACTTTCCAGTTCTCCTTCTCCTCATTCCTGGCCACTAGTTTTGTTTCTCTCTCTGTGGATTTGCCTTCTTGGGACATCTCACATAAATGACATTATACAAAGTGTCAGGCCCTGCAATTGGTTTATTTCATCTAGCAAGAGGTTTTCAGGGCTCATCCATGTTATAGCATGCATTAGATTATTATTCCTTTTTATTGGTGCTCTGACTGCGTCATATTCTTTGATGATTCCAGTGTCTGTGTTCAGACGGCCTGGTGATTTGATATTTAGTTTCTTTACCAAAACGTGTCACCTCTAATGTATCTCATTTCTCAGTGTCCCAAGGACCAACTAACAACAAACTTAGCATTTGCCAGACTCTAACACCTGCCTACTCATTTCAACTCTGTATGACATGCACTTGTGTGACTGGCTGTCCACTGGGAAGGAAGTCGTCTGGAAGCAACAGTCCTGCAGAGAGAGATGCACAGATTACTCTGATGACTAGGCATGCAAACGGGAGAGGAAAGATAACATTTAAAGAAGATTTTATTAAATTGTTTAAAAAAAGTATAAGCTTGGGGCATGGGTTCATACTGGTAAGACTCAAATTTGGGAGGCTGAGCTAGAAGGATTGTGAGTTCAAGGCTCACTTGGGATACAAAGACATTTTCAAGAGCAGCCTGGACTACACAGTGAGTCTAAGGATAGCCTGGGCTACAGCATGAGTTTGAGGCCATTCTGGATTACATAAAGAGCTTTTGTCTAAGAAGAAGAAGAAAGAGAAAAGAAACAAGAAGAAAAGCATATATCCACAAAAGAAATTTGTTTAACTGGAGGGAAGGACTGACCTCAGCTGGAGTCTAGGGAATAGTAAGTCACGTGATGTTCTGTGGTATCGCTTTCTGGGTACAGAAAGAAATTGGTTCAAAGTTTATGCAGAGCTTTAAAATCTAAACTCCCTGACCAGACGTGGCAGTGCAGGCCTATAAACCCAGCACTTGGAAAGTGGAGCCAGGAGAATCGGCCAGGCTTGGCAAGTTCAAGGCTAGCCTGGCTACTCAAGACCCTGTCTTAATAAACCAAGATAAATAAGATAAGATAAAACAAAACAAAATAAAATAAAAAACACAAGTCAACCCTCAACTCCACCTCCATGATGCCAAGAATATTACTGGTAGCCCAATGCATCTCTTGGATGATGGGGTAAATCTTTGCCGTGACTTGTCTGAGTACAATTGAGTTGTTTTCCTAACTGTATTTCAGAGGTCTAGCATGTTTCTGTATCTAATCAACTCATTGCATTTTTCCTCTGCATGTTATTAAGGCATTCATTAGCCTTCAATAACACTGTAGAAGTTTGCTTTGGCTTAAAATTGTGCTCAGGGAAGAAGGAATATTTGTACAAATCACCTAAAACGTTATTAAGCTCTACTCTTTCTCCCATTCTCAGAATTTATTTAATCTCATTAAATCTAAATAATGTCTAAGCAGTGGGCAGCATTTTTACTTTTTTGTGAATCAAAACATGAAAAAAGAATGTAACATTATGGGGTAATGAACACTGGAGGCACTCTGTATTCTGGCTGCTCAGACTTGAAGTCATACCAAATACTTAGATGGTATTATCTAAGACTTATGATGGGCTTGTTTTTCCTCAATAAGCAATTAATTGGTAATAAATCTGTGTTAGAGTGGAAGTGGAAGTAAAAACAGACTGTGCCAACTAAATTTGGCTTCAGGGATAAGAAAGATGCAGATGTTGGAGTTAGTGTCTTTAAATATTTACCCTCCAAGGTGGTATCGGGAGACTCCATTGGCTGTGCAGTCTGGAGGAGGAGGTGGGAGATGTACCATTCAAGGTTCGTAACTGAACTGTGCTTCGGAAAACTGAAGCTCATACAAGATGTACTTAGAGACAGGATTCATGGGCAAGAATGCTCCTAGCACCCAGTTCTCATAAATTTGCATCCCATATGTGAATAAGGGATATGCTACGTTTTTTATGGCTTAGTTTCAGTTTGGGTAATACGCATATGGCCGACATGAGCACCAACAACAAGAAGCCTGGACCCTAGAGAGATGGAACATTGGTTACTTTGCTGTGGTCACAGCACAATGCCTGACATAAGCAGCTTCTGGAAGGAAGGGAGGATTTATTTTGGCTCACAGTTTGAGAGTACAATCTTTCGTGGCAACAGGAGTGTGAGGTGGCTGGGTGCATTGCAGCTGCATCCAGGAAGCAGAGAGAGAGAGAGAGAGAGACAGACACAGAGAGAGACAGAGAGAGAGACAGAGAGAGACAGAGAGAGAGAGACAGAGAGAGACAGAGAGAGACAGAGAGAGAGACACGAAACACTAATGTTCTGATGCTGGCTTTCTCCTTTTGATTCAGTCTAAGACCCCAGCTCATGGACTGGTGCTGCTCACAGTTAAATGTTTTGTCCTACTTCAATTAGCCCAACCTAGAATCTTCCTCATAGGCATGCGTGTGAGGTTTGTCTCTTAGGTAACTATAGATCCGGTGAAGTTGATAATTGGTATTAATGGTATTCGATGGCTTCTAGTCTTACCAAACAACAATGGTGCCATCAGAAAGTCATGTAAGTCCTATTAATTGGCAGTGTTTGCATCAGTAAAATGAGTGTGTTGGCAGCTACCCTGCAGGCTCGGCCAGGTTAGGAGTGCTGTGGAAATTTAGAGGCACTAGAGAATCAGAGCCAGCTAAGTGTGCCTTAAACACTGAGGGAATAAATACTACACATTCAAACTGCAACATTTATGCTTTCTTTGTTAAGGAACTTCCTTTGGAATTTATCCCAGGAAAACCTACAAAGTAATGAGGGAAGGTGGTCATAAAACCACTCCCATTGATGGGGAAATATTGTAAATAACCTAAGCCCAATAATAGGGGTTTTGTCCATTAGATGTTGTGGTCATATTGAGGGGTATTACCCCTCTATGAAATCATGACAAGTTCCTAAGCAAAAAAGATTGCAGAACTTATTTTATTATTTGTAAGTTGTTTGCTAGACATCCTTTATGTCAATAAACTTTTTAATAAACTTAAAAAGTATAGATTGTGTAGAAGTACATACGTACACACACACACACACCACACACACACACACACACACATATATATATATTGGTTTATATATATTATACTTATTACATATAATGTATATGTATATATTTTTGAGACAAGGTCTCTTTACACAGCCCTGGCTTTCTGGGAACTCACTATGTAGACCAGGCTGGCCTCAAACTCACAGAAATCCACCTGCCTCTGCTTTCTGAGTCCTGGGATTAAAGGTATACATAACCTTGCCCAGCATGTGTAGCAGTATTTACCTATGTGACCTCAGGTTTTGATTTCATAGAAATGGAATGCATGCATACATAGAAAAAAATAGGAAGTAGATAAATATTAGTGATCATGTGTAACAGGAGTATGGGTCATTTTTCTATTTGGGGAATAATGTCCCGTAGTTTTGAAGTGTTCTGCATCAATCATAATAGCTTTTTATTAGTGTGTGTAATATGTCTGTCATCTATCTATCTATCATCTATCTATATTTTTATCTCATTAACTCTCAATTACAGGTGACTTTTGTACCTTCATTCCCAGTGAATATGTGACTGTCACACTTGGGAGTTATTCTTGCCATTTTAAGCTTTAGGGACGTTGCTAAGCACCCTGCAGAACACGGGGTAGCCTTGCACTATAAAGAAATATCCAGCCGAAATGTCAACAGTGTCAAGATTGAGAAATCTGAGCATTCCTCCCAGGTCAGACTTCTGCTGTCAGTTTCATAGTCCTAAGAGTGGCATCTCTGCCCTGTCCCCGACTCTGTTACTTTCCTCTGTCTCGTCTACTCAGCCTATTCCATCCATGTGTTGTTGAGAAGGAAGAAGAGGGGGTCGCTATTTTTTTCCCAGCCTAGGGTGGAGGGTATGCTGTGGCTTTTTGATATTCAGAAGCCAGGCTTCAGGGGCTCAGAAATCCTTTCAAAACTATTATCTCTGGCCTGAGTTTCAGCAGCCTATTTAGAAACTCATAAGCTGTGGCTTTGTGTCTTTGTTCTCTGACTTTTGCTTTGGTCTCATTTCCCTAGGGCTGTAAGCATACTGTTTAACGGCTGGAATTGGTTGAGGGCTGAGCAGGAAGAAAGGGTAGTGGAGGGAAAGAGAATGGAAGGGGATATTTAAAAACTAATCTCAGCACATTTACAGTATTTATTATTTAAAGTGTATATGAGTGTGCACTGAGAAGCTTGCAAAATAAAGTGCTGACATGATGGATCACACTTGTGTTGTTCGTCAGTATTTTTCCATGTGGTAGGACACAGCCTTTATGCCAGCAGAGGCAGGAGGACCATGAGTTAGAGGCCAGCTTTATCTATGTGAGGAGTTCAAGTCTAGCCTCGGCTATACAGTGAGACCTGCCTTAATGAAACAAACAAAACAAAATCCCAAGTCTATAAAATGTTGCATATTCTAAATTCACCAGGGCAAGTTCACCGAAACTAAGAAGCTCTGCCCCCAGGATTGGGTGCCTTGGGGGTCATCATACCTGTTCTGACACCTGCTCCTTTGTGTTCTCCAGGTCCTAGCTCACTCTCTTCAGCCTAGTCCTCTGGGTCTGAGCTAAGTTGCAAGATTATTTTGGAAACACAAGAAGACAAGGGAAATTCTCTTGAAATTTTTGGCTGGTGGTGTGTAATTTGTACAAATTAAAAGAAATGACCTGGAGGAGAGGACAAGCCCCCTAAACCAGCCAACCAACAAATAAACTACCCAAAGTCCCTTCTATCTCACTGCACTTGGGCACACAGTCATGGTGTCTTCCAAACTCTACTTCAATCTCCCTTTGCTGATAGAGTGCTATCTTAGAGTTCTCTAAGGAACCGAACCGATAGGGCACATGCATATGTATGGATAGATATTATATTATTCTTTATAAAGTACTGGCTCAGGAGAGTGCAAAAGCCATGAGGGTTTCCCAGTCTGCTTTCTGCAAACTGAAGACACAGCAAAGCCAATGCTGAGGCTCAGAGGGCTGAGCAGCAGATGGCTGATGGCTCAGGTTTCTGGAACACAAGACACTTGATTGTGTAGACTCCACCTCTCGACAGTCTCCTTCCTTCTTATGGCTTCTGTGAGTAACACTCAGGTGTTCAGAGGGTGCTCTTCACATCTGTGTCTCCTGAGATCACTGTACTGTTCATGAGATAGCTTGTCCTCTGGCTTCTGCATACATAGAGCAGTATGCATGCACCTGTACTACTTACAACAATGAGTACACACACACAGAGAGAGAGAGAGAGAGAGAGAGAGAGAGAGAGAGAAAGAGAGAGAGAGAGAGAGAGAGAGAGAGAGAGAGAGAGAGAGAGAGAGAGAGAGAGAGAGAGAAGGAAGAAGGCAAAACACACATAACTAACAGACTTTACAGTCTGACAAAATTTGCATTAAAGGTCATCAAATAGGTCCTGGGGGCCTTAGTCTGTAATAAAGAAAATGGAAAACGAAGTCCTTCAAGTGAATTGCTCCAAAGTGGACACATAACAATCTGGGTAAAAGCATCACATGGTTAGCTGTATGTTGCCTCAATTTTCTACATACATCACAGATTTCCAGGCACTGAGGATTTACTCAGATTGGGAAACTGACTTGGTCACTTCATGAGTCTTGCTTCCAGAGGTGTTGTACCTCAGAAGCAGTGTTTCTCTTGCTCCAACCCCTAACCGCTATAGACTGGCTTCTTCTGTCTTTCATCACACATTGCTCATGACTTGTTTTCTGTTTTATGGTGATTAGTTCAACTGTCTCAATGACATGGCTCATTTCTTGCTTCCATTTTCAAAGTCAGGTGGAAAATGTCTGATTCTCACTGGCTGCTTTACCAGCTAGAGATTTGTTAGGTTGGCCAGTACTTGCCTTAGGGGCCCAAACCTAGTCTAATAGGCTACTGCCATGAGGGTTAGGTAATACAGCATACGGCTGGTTGGGCAGTCAGAGCTGTGGGTAGCGCTGAGTCCTGCAATGGATACCACTTTCTGGTGTCAACATTACTTTCCCAGGAATTTATAAGCGTGCAATTCTGACAGGGGTGCTATCTGCACCATCTTCACGTCTTGGCCATGGGATAAGTTTGTGAAACAAATTTAAAAATTTGAAGCCAGAGGATAACTCTTATTGCCTGAAGCTCACATGGGTGCAGGGACACTTGGGTCAGCACAGGACATCTTCCTTGCCATTGGGAAGAAGCCTTTTTGTAAGAGATAATGAGTCCAATCCAAGCACCAACAACAGACAGTGCCAAGAGATTCAAGAAGACACATGTACAAATAGATGCCCTCCCATGAGTATAGTATCTTTAAAATAGTAAAAACAAAAACACTGTGTGTGTGTGTGTGTGTGTGTGTGTGTGTGTGTGTGTGTGTGTGTACTCATGAGCCATAGTACCCGTGTGGATGTCAGAGCACAGCCTGTGGAATTTGTTCTCTCTTTCCACTACATGTGTCCCAGGATCAGGTCGGTAGGCTCAGTAGCAAACTCCCTTCCCCACTGAACCATCTTGCCAGTCTGAGTACTAGCATCACTTGCACAGGTGAAGCCTCTCAGTTCCATTGGTGGACAGCTGTCCCTTCTTACCTCTTCTAGTCTGTTATTTCTGTCTCTTGCAATCAAGGGTTTTGGCTTGTATGCTCACTCCTAAGGGATGCTGGCATGTAAGCAAAAGACTAATCCTGCATCCAGCTTGAAATCACGGGATTTGAGGTCTACTGATGGGTTTAGGGTTCCTGGTGGGAAAGTCCCCAGCCAGGAGTATTCCAAATGTCAGATGTCCGAGTGGAGTCTCTTAAATCCTACTTTAACATTTATGACCTTTTACTAAATAATGTTTTTCTAAGGTAGAGGCAAAAAAACTCAAGTCCAAAAATAAAAATCAAATAGCACATGTGGGTTTTGTTGCATGTATTAAAATAGCATAGGTGGAAAAAAATTGGAGTAAAACTCAACATTTATTCTTCCGCTTTGTCCAAAACTTTGCACTAGACGTGTCAGAGAATAAATAGGACAGGTCGGGACTGGAAGTGGGTTTTTCTCTTTTTATCTTTCCTCTGAGACAACATCAACTTGCAAGTACAGACTCAGCACTCTGAGAACCCAAGTTCTAAAGATGTTCAACTCACAGTCTGTGTGTGTTGCCATCGCTAACAGATGGGTTCTTCCAGAGAAAGCTGAGTTGTTGAACTGACATAGAAGTGGTTCTGCTTTAGTCTGTGGGGCCCTGGCTTAGAAAGCTGGAAAAGAAGAGACATCAGGGGTGTGGTCAGACTGCCTGCCCATGGTGGGGTGTGAGGGTTCTAGAAGCCTCAGGCTTCCTCAGAATGCTCTTCCCATCAGCCATTTCTGCTGATGGAATTATGATTATATTTACAAAAGTCAACCTCTTTCCCAATTTTGTCATAATCTTAAATTACTACGTCTGGAATTCTCTTTAATCAGAAACTCCTCTGAATACAACCTCAATTGAAAGAAGGAGAATCTATGAAACCACAGATTTGAAGTTCTTGTTTAGCTTCTTTCTCAATGGACAGTAAAATGAATTACAACCATTAACTTTTCCCCTGTGTTTTGGGTAAAATCATCTTACATCCCGTCTGTGGCATAAAAATTGCATTTTAGAAAATGCTGGATTAGTTCATAATTTCAAGACAAGATACGTTACTGATACATTACAAATGTGGAAGGCATCACAGACATTTTTTTATATCTGGGTATCACATCTGTGGATGTTGATGGAGAGGGGTTAGACGATCTCTCACTTACTGTTTTCCCTTGCTGGACTATGTGGCTCTTTATTACTCACCAGTACAGCAGCATGCAGCAGTGAATCGGCACATGGTAGCTAAAAAAAATAGGTGAAGGAGGAAAGCATGATGTAAATAGAGTCCATCTGGATCAGTATGGTTGCTTTTGTAAGTTCTTTGAGGCCAGGCATTATGAATACCTTTCACACCTGTATCTCAAATGCTGGGTGTGACGTCAAGTACACATAAACAGAATTAGGTACCGCTTTATAAACAAAATATGTTTGCGATAGTAATCTGTGATATACATGGAATCATATCTTGAAACTTCAGCTCTAAAGAGCTTTAGAGAGGATGAGAATACCTGTGAAGCCATTCTTAGTTGTGGTAAAGTACACATATCATGAAATTTACCATGAACAACTAAATGGTACGGTATCAAGTACACTTATATTTTGGGACAGCCATCACCATAGCATGTCTCCTGGAATTTTTCTCCTTGTATGCTGAAACTCTGCATGTGTTGAGCATCAATGCCCTGTTCTCCTGCTCACCCAGTCCTGGGTAACCACCATTTCACTTTTTTTATTTCTATAAATCTTACTGTTCTAGGTACATCACATACGGGAAACCACACAGCGTTTGTCTTTTTGTGACTGGCTTATTTCCTCTTCCCTTTCCATCCTTAAGTTTCATTCATTGTTATGTGTGTGAGAACTCCCCTCCTTATTAAGGCTGAATATATTCTATTGTACAAGCACACCACGCTGATTACCATTTGTTTCTGAACAGATTGGCTGTTCTCACTTTTCAGCCACTGTAAATCACGCTGCTATAAACACAGGTGTATACATGTCCCTTTGATAAGCAGGAGTTCTAAATGCGCTAGTGAAGGGATCAATGAAAGAAAGAATAAATGACAACCCCAATCTTCAGTGAGCTCAGAGGTCGACAACCAGACTAGGAGATGTTGGGATAGACGAGGTGGGGAAGAGAGGGCGTCGTTTCTTTGGTGATTCTACACAAGGGCGGGCCTGGTCAGAATCTAGTTTGTGTCTCTCTATACCACAGCTCTGCTGTTATCTCTAAAAATGTGCTCTGCTGTGGGTTCATAAATTCCTCTTACTCTAATTTGCTCTGAAGTGCTGTTCCTCTCTGAGACATAAATTATTGAAACCCTTGTGGTCAGCAAAGGGAAGGGTAGAGAAACCCACCCGAGCCTTCCAAAGCAAATAGCCAGACTCCTTGTCTGAGTTCCAGAAGTCTGAAACAAGCCTGGCCAAGCCATCCAAAGCAGGAAGTCATTAGCAACTGCAGCAGACCCCATACTTCCTGAGAAAGGTGAGGGATTCCAGCCCCAGCCAGAGGAGTCTCACATCTTCTTCTCACTGCAAGTTCACTGTGCTTTTTCTCGGATCAGGACTGTGGGGAAGCTGTGAGAAGATACTAATTCATTCTCAGGCAGGAGGGAAGACCAATCTATATTTGTGCAACGAGGGCCAGAACTACTGCTTTACACTGTATTTAGCATCCACTAAGGCGAGGGATGTGATGCCTTCTCTGTTACTTGGGTAAGGAGTGGGTCTCCTTTGTCTTGAAGAGCTGTCAGGGTTTGAGCTCTAAGAAGCCTGACGCATTTCCTCAGAGGATGCAGAAGAGCAGATTGGCCTAACACAAACAGTTGTTTCATTTATCAAAGTCCTCAGAGTTCCCAGGTTGAAGCAAGGGAAAGCAAAGCAAGTATCTAGTGAGAGAAGTGAACTTGAAAGTTAAAGGGCTGGGGTAAATAAATAAAAGTGAAAGAATGGCACTTTGAACATTTCAAAGACCGATGCTACGGAATAGACACATGCTCTTTGCATTCTTGAAGCTTTGTCTGTTTCTGCTTAGCCACCTAGCACAGGCTGCAGTGACAGACTGGCCCAGGAACATGGGCTTATTGCGTAGCCCTTTCGGTGNTGGAGTTTTTCCATCTGTGGAATAGAAGCTATAATAAGAGAAATTTACTTTTTCCAGATGATGAGCATGAGAGCCACATGAAGCACTTAGCCTACTCAGACATGCAGGGTTATGATTAATATTTGTTGTTATCATTATTAGTCTCCCAAGGAAAAATTATACTCAAAGTACATGAGCATTGCAAAAAAAATTTAAATTGAAGCTTTACTTAATAAAAGGGTGTGTGTGTGTGTGTGTGTGTGTGTGTGTGTGTGTGTGTGTGTGAGAATATGTAGAGGTCAGAAGAGAACCTTAGGTGTCAGGCTTCACCTCCCCCGCCCTTGCCTGAGGCAAGGTGTCACGGCAAATATTGGCTTACAAGCTTGAGAGAATCTCCTGTATTTCTTCTCATCTGGCTGCAGGAACCCTGGAATTATAGATCCATGCACTACTGAGTCCAGCTTTTATACGGGGCCTGGGGATCCGAACTCAGGTCAGCAGGCTTGAGTGACAAGTGCTTTACCCGAGAGTCATCTGGCCAGCCCAGACAATGGAGAGAGTTTTATAAATAGGCTTAGGAGAGTCAGACTGTCCCTTCAGGGGCTCAGTCACGAGCACATGTATTGTACACCAAGACTTGCCCAGTAGTGTTCATGCCCAGTAGTATACAAATGAGGAAGGAGAGGCATAAAGTTTCAAATCACGTGAGTTCCTACAGGCACAAGGGGTGTTGTGAACTGCAGCGTATGAAATGAAAAACAAACAAACAAACAAACAAACAAAACAAAAAAATGCCCTGTTGGCATGACCTTCAGCTGGTCTTACATTAAAAAATAGCCTGACTCATTTTAATAATACAGATTGATTTTACATAACTTCATAAGGTGCAAAATGGGTGGCAGGATAGGAGGAGGCTTCTATGAAACAAACAGAGGACTGTTTCTTACAAGAGGACAACTGAACTATTGCTGGGGACAGTTTTTGCTTAGATGCTTGCTTGGTTGGCCTTTCGTCACTTAGGTCTTGGCTGTCACCATGTCCCTAGTAACTTTCCCAGGGCAGACAACTTAAATTAAATCCACCACCACCATGGTTATCATGCTTATTCTGTATTCTTTTAACATATATTTGCTTTAAAATTGCCTCTTATATATTGGTTGAATTGTTTAGTACCCAACTTTCCCCATAACTATAGACAGAAGTCGCACCTGCTGGTTTGTCATAGACTCCCAAAGCCTGGCACGTAGACATTTGATAAGCAGCTGGATGATGAAATAATTGGGACTCATTTAGCTACCTCCCCCATAGCTTACCTTCCTGTGGCAGTGATTTGGCCACATATCTCAGTTCATAGGGCCATTCTGCCTCTAAGTACTACATGAGACACATCACGTCATTGGACATTTCCCAGGGAGCCCTTTAACTGTGCTGTCATAGAAGCATGCAAGATTGCAAGGGTTGCTCATGTTTAAAAGCCCTCTTAGATTGGTGACAATTTAATAGCATGACTGTCTTTGCAAAGTCCCAATTTTGATAACAAAAGAGCCAAGGATTGTCAGTGTTTAGCAATCAGTAAAATACTACAATATGGCGTGTGTGTGTGTGTGTGTGTGTGTGTGTGTGTGTGTGTATGGTTGGAAGGCACAGGGAGCAGAGAGGTAGGAGTCTGCCCTGGATGAGTTCAAGTAGTCGGGGCTTGAATATATTTGAATGAATATATTTGGATGCGTCTCTGGTAGAACGACACATCATTTCAGCTCAATGCAAAGTAAAAGGACAAGGGGGCTGTTAGCCAGTGACAGAGGACAGCACAATGGCAGAGAACAGTGATTTTTCAAACTGCATGCATATAATAACCACATGGGGACTCTGGTTTAAATGAAAATCCTGATTCTGGGGTGGAGTCAGAAAATCCAAAATTCCAACTTGGTCTCAGAAAATGCCTGTGCTTGCAAACCAGGGTCAACTGTAAGCTGCACTGCTAATTAATTCCACAGTCTTCAGTAAGTTATTTAGCCTTTCTGTGCCTCACTTTTCCCTTCTGTACAATGGCGGTCAGACAAAAGAAGTTCTGCAAAGGGAGTACTAGTCACATGCGGCTGATTGCCAGTTACTTCTGTGAAGGAAGAGGGGAAAGGGGTTTTGCAGGGCTGGAGATGAGGTAGAAGAGTATCATGAAAGAACTGGAGGCATTTTTTAAAAACGTATTTTAAGACTTGAATATCATGTAGCCCTCAAATTCACTGTGTAGTCAAGGGTGACCTTGAACTTCTGATCTTCCTGCTTCTACTTCTCAAGAGCTCGGGTCACAGGATTGCATCACCACATCTGGTTTTATGTTGTGCTGGTCTCTTGCATGCTTACATAATCATTCTACCAACTGTATTATATCCTTAGCCCTATTAAAATTTTATTTTTATCATTCAGCTATTGACATGTATGTCAAGTTTTCTTTTTTTTCCCCATGCAAAGATATTATACAGGAAGCCAGATGACTTTTGCACATACTAGAGGACTCCTGCTTGCAGACTGCTGTGGGTCCTCTGTGGAGGAAATGGTTTCAACTGGGAGCTGACCCCCAAATTCTCCTCTCTTATGCAGGGCTCAAAGTGGCTCTCAGGTGTTCAGAAGAATTCAGCACCTTTCCGTCAACACCAGCAGAGTGGTGGCCACAGTGAGGCGCTCGGGAGAGGCGCACACAGCAGTAGGGTGGGGAGACTTAGGGCACAGAGGACCGGCCCACGTGGACTGCGGAGTTTGACAGCGGCGCGGGCAATTGGGAGGTCTGGCCAATCAGCGCTGTCTGTGGCCAGCCCAGCTCCTCCTGGTCAGCTTGCTCCGGGCTGGTTTCTGCACAGCTAGCTAGCCTGGAGACACCCTGGATGGGGCGCACCTGCTGGGCGCGCGGCTGTCTGCAGTCCCGGAAGCTGGCTGGGGCAATGTCTCTCCTTTAAGATATTGCGCTTCCCATGGTAGCTTCGGCTTCTCCTTGCAGCAGCACCGGAACTTTTCCCCTTCTTGGCCGGTCTGAGATGTTGATGGCTGTTGCCGGGGCCTCCTGCATGCGAACAGCCGGCTGACTGTTCCTTTGACTCCAGTGCTGCGACCCGTGCTTTGCCCTGGACTCCTGGATCAGACTCCGCTGCCCTTTCTAGTCGGGTAAGAATGGGCTCTAGAGAAAGAGCTGGCGGGAGATGGGGTTGGAGTTGCCTTGGAACGTGTGCTCAAGTATTGTCTCCAGGGCAGCAGTGGGCTCGGAGCAGCCCTGATCACTCCGGCATTTGGGGGAAGCAGGGGCAAGTATTTGAATCTGCCGCGTGTGTCCTAAAGTTGGAAGAGACACTGCAAAGTAGGGATGTGTGCCACGAAGGGTACGGGTGGGGATGGCGGGCAGCAGCCACTTCCAATTTGGGGGTTCATATCTGCGGTTCAAAGACTCTGGAGTCGCGCTGGTGCTGAGGCAGCCACTTGATGAATTCGAGTGAGCAGCAGCAGGGCGAACACTCCATGAACTGGGGGGCTCTGGCTACGCTGGCCCCAGGGTTTCATCCTTTTGCATCTGAGCAGAGGTCCTTACAGGAGTCCGCAGGTGGGTTGGTTCCGGGATCCCTGATAGCCAGACTGCGCCTGGGAGCACACATGGTTAACTGGGGAGGGTCTCCGAGTTGAGGCATCTCGGCTTTGTCCACCAAAGCAGAGCCTGGACCTTTCTTTGCCTCTTTGCTTCAGTTGCGTGGCCAGTTGTCTCACACAGCAGGGTGTCTTTAACTTGGGCTTGTCCTTGGGGAGTTGCCAGTAGAAAGCTTGATAGCCTGCACCTGGGGAGGCTGCCCAAGCCACAAGCATCTCTCTAGTGTGCTTAGTGTGTTTTTCTCTTGAATGTTGAGGGCTCCAACGCCCTGTTGAGAAAGCTTAGCTGAGTTATGAGTCAGCCAGCCATACGTATGTGCACAAGTTCACAGACTCTTTGAGACCCAGCCATGTGTCCACCCCCACCGGGATTGAAGGATTCCCTTTGGTGAAGAGTTCTGATCCCCGAACTATTTGCTTTTAACTTTTTTAATGGCCTTCCATTCGAGAGGAGCAAAGTTAATATGATGTGACAGGCAAAATCCCTGCTGGGCAGCGGCAGCAGTGGAAGAGGGGGTATTTCCGTTGAAGCCTTAGTCTGGTATTTTTTGTAATATCCTTGATACAGGGATAGTCCATCTGCAGACTCAGACACTCATGTGCACATCGGTGGCTAAGCTTTCTAGCAACATCCTGGATAGAAAAAACAAACAAACAAGCAAGCAAGCAAACAAACACCAACAAAAACCCAATATAATTTAGGGATGGCAGTCTGACAGTGTAGTTAATGTTTACTGCTTGGTCGTTGAGGAACAGATGTTTGACTTGATTTGAAGAATTCCTCAACCGGTTCTTGGATGAGGAGCACTTCTGCTAACTTGAGAGTCACAAATCAGGGCACGAGTCCATGTCCTTTGGGTTGAAGATGGTGAGAGCATTTTCCAGAGTCTCTCCAACTAATGGTGACAAATGTCTTCCCCAAATGACCCAGTGAGTTGGTATCACTCATTCGTGCACAGAGCTTTCTAGGTGTGGATGTTTCTTGATCAAGAGTTTGTTTCAACAGCTTGATCAATAGCTGTGTTTCAAGGTTCCCTCCCTAAGTTCCTCTCTCATGATTCCATCTCTCTGGACTTCGCTCTCTTCCCTTGGTACTAACTACCCTTTGACTTGTCACAATGTGCTGGGAGACTTAAGTCATGATTTGATTGGCTGGTTTTCTCTGAGATCTGCAACAAAGTTCCCCAGAACAGCGTTTGTCTGCCGTGTGAGTGGCTTTATTAATTCACCCCGTTGCAAAGTACACCTACAGGTATCTCTTTGACATTGAATATTCTTTATTGGAGGCAGCCTCTGATATTTCTAGTACTAGACTGTTCTAGGTCACTTGGATTTCAATATTCATTTTGTGATCCTTTTAGAGTGTGTATTGTTTGGTTTCAGTTAGAAAAGAGCAGATCTTTGCTTTGTCCCCTCCGCGCAACACCTCCTTCTCTGTGTCACAGAGCCTTCCTTAATAGCTCTGTTTATCTGCACCTCTCATTTTCTGTTATACTTATTGTAATTCTTTGTTATGTAAATGATATGTTGATGCATATGATATTAAAACTGTATTCACTAGGGATTAGCCCATGGGTATGATGTCATCACCAGCCAATCCTCTGCCTGATTAGAGCTTGCATTGACAAAAATCACCTTATCATACTGAGTATACTGGGTAAGGGAATCCTACATTGCCTGTGATAAGGGGATGAAGTCTCTTTTGACACTTTCTAACTCTCAATTAGTTGCCTGGTTGTAGAGTTTGGGGGGAATTTCTATGTTAAGAGGCTTAGCACAATAATAAAAATTTCAGATTGCAGTTTTATGGTCTCATTAGAAGTTGCCAAAGTGTATTCTACTCTTTATCTTTCCTTTCTCTTTGGGAGTTTTCAGCCCATCTGTGGCTCTGTTTCCTTGCAAGGATGAGGAACTATCATAGTAAACTGACTGGTTTTGTCCTTGACACTGCAGCAACTGAGCGGTGGGCTCAATCGTCTGTGTACAGGTGTTTGCGTCATTGGATGTTGGCCCTAGGTCAGTCAGGATCACAAGGTGACTTCAAGTCCTGCAGGTGATCATTTGGTGTGATTTATCCTCACTGAAGATGACTCAGGACTGAAGTTGGGACAGGCAAAGCTATGTACCATGGGTTTGGGGAAGTCATCTTAGCTACCTTCGTCACTTCATGACTATTAGACTTGGAAATACTATTTCACAAAGCCAGTGTCAGAACCTTAGGTAGTTTGGACTTGGAGAACTATCCCATGGAATTGCATTTCTAATAGCCCACCAATTCTCACCCTCAGCATCACCGTTTCTCCCAAGAGACCACTAACTCTGTCTTCCCATCTATTTGATATTTGTGCAAAAATAACAATAACTTGCAGTGTTATGGTCGACATTTAAGTTCAGTCCACTCCCTTCTATAAAGCCTGTCCAGGGGGTGCTTTTTTTCTTCTTTTTATTCAAACACGAACTTAATTATGCATTCTGGGTTAAGGAAATATGCAGAGGCTGCAACTGCACATCTGTAAAGTACCTCTAAGCTCCCCTTCCAGAGGGAGGAGGTATTGTGACTTGAACCTACTGTGGTATACAGGGAACAGGGTTGGAATCCTGGAGTCCCGATTCTCAGCCTGGTGCCCACTCCAAGAAAGACTGACACGGAGTAGTTTCTGTGTGGTGGTGGGACCCTTCTCCTGGCTGTCTCTGCAGAGGAGGTCCTTGTCGATTTCTTTCACTGGTTTGCCTCCAGTTGTTGGTACATTGCCTTGGTAAAAACCAGGTGCTGGGATGTGATAGCTGCGTGCAAGATGTCAAGATCTTACAGTAGTAGGTCATTTATGTGAACACAAACAATTTTAATCCAGAAGTCTGGAGGCATCGGATATTGGGGAGGACTTGTTCAACATGACAACCTGACAAATACGGAGAAGATGCTGTGACTCAACAGGCAATGGGGTCACAGATAAATTGCTTCCTTTTTTGAAACTGAGTATCACTAGCACACATGTGTAAAGCATCCTGCTTAGAAAAGTATGGTGATTTAAAAATAATGAAGTAAAGAGAAAACATTGAGTATTTTTTTGTTAAATAAAAAAAGGCACTGGAAAAAAATATGACTAAACTACAAAGCTCTTGCTCATTTCTGCAACACTTGAATGAGCTGAAGTGGGACAGCTGACAAGATGGCTCGTTTGGTAAAGGTACCTGCTGACGGGTCTGACAGCTTGAATTTGATTTCCCTGGACCCTCATGGTGGAAGAAAAGAGTTGACTCCTGCATGCACACACACACACACACACACACACACACACACACACACACACACACACACACACATCCATACACACATGTGCAAAGAATTAAATACAATAAAAATTATTAAAAAATGTCAAGGTGGAACTGTCAGAGTTAGTTATTATTTTATCATTTTAATGGCCATTGTGTTTGCTTGGATTCTTCACTTTCTCATCTGTACCATACATCCTTAAGTGTTCTTTGAAATTTTAGTCCTATTTATTTTTATGCCCTCCTTTGCCTGAAAAATCATGAAAACCTAAGTTTCTTTTGTATGGTATAGTTACTTGCCTATAACTCACTGGGCTTCAAATCAGAGACTTTTACATTTATTTATTTACTTATTTGAGAAAGGGTCTCACTGGATGGCCTAGAACTCATTATGTAGAACAAGCTGGCCTCAAACTCACAGACATCTACCTAGCTCTGCCTCCTGAGTGCTGAGTTTAAGGATGCGAGGATGTCATACATGCATACAATGTATTTTGATCATCTCTACCCCCATTCCCTGCTCCACCCACTCCCCAGCCTCTACCATATCTCCTTCCGTACTTCATGTCTTTTATTTTAACCCACTGAATTCATTTAGTGCTGTAAGTATGTGTGTGGGTGTAGGGTATCCACTGGTGCACAGACAACCCACAGGACCACATTCCTGAAGAAAATGGTTGTTTCCTCCACCAGAAGCCATTAGCTGCCAACAGCTCCCCAGCCAGGGGTGGGGATACCCAGTATCTATAACAGGAATCCCGGGACTTTTATTACCTAGACAAGATTTTGGTTTTTGTTACTCATGGCTTTTATATTGAAGGTTTCTTTTATTCTTTCCATAAATTACAAAGACGATACATGCTTGGAGTAGAAAATTCTAATCCTGTAGATGAATACAGAAGGGAAGGTTAAAGAGCCCACTTTGTCCTGCTACCTAGACACAGCATCTTTTCACATGCTCATCAGTCTCTTTCCAGTTACTGCCGTCTGCCTTGTTCGGACTCAGTCATTTTGACGAGAGGGGTCCTCATCCCCTTTCCCACACTGTTTATGCAGCAGTGCCCATTGGAGGGACTCTGCTGAAGTCATGGCAGCAGGAGGAGGGCCACGCCATGTGTTCTGCAGATCTCCCCTTGGCCATGGGGCCTTCTCATGCAGCGGCATTCCCATGAGGCTCAGAGACGCTCTGGATCCACCTGAGGAAGCATGGCAAATCAGTCCAGGGAATATTGTCATCCTTTTTCATGGTTGTATGCTATTCTTAGTTATCCAATACCCAAAAGTTAAAAGAAATTTTGAAGGTTTTTTTTTCTAATGTATTATTATTTTTTTAATTTTGATTTTCTTTTTGGTGGGTGGGGCTAAGGATCCAAACCTAGGACTTTGTGCATGCTAGGCAAGCACTCCATCACGGCTCATCCCACCTTTTGGCTTTTCAAAAAAAGGGTCTCACAGTATAGCCCGGGCTATAACGGACTCATGATATAACCCATGCTGGCTTTGAGCTCACAGCTTTTTTCCTGCCTCAGTATCCTGAATGCTGAGATTTCAAGCATGTGCCATTACACTTGGCTTGTAGTACATTCATGTTTGCTGAAGAAATCAAGTTTTGTGAGTTGGTATCAGAACAAGTCCTTAACTGGTGTTCAGTTTAAGATTTTGAACAACCTGAAGGCTCTATCTTGTACAATGGGATGTTTACGGGAGTCTGAAGAAAAAGTTACTGGGGTGCATTCTTTTCTGCATGTATCTGTGGGACCAAGGAATCATGGGGAGGGGAGGGGGCTGGGGTGTATAATCTTCACTGCTGTTTACAACTGTTTGACAGCCCTTCCTGCGGCGGCAGATTGTAACGTAGGCATCCGCTGCCTTCTCTCTGCCTTCAGAGCTGGTTATGCAATGCGCTTCGCATCACAGACAGGGCTTTCTTCATCTATATTTTTGGATTAATTCTTTCTCAGCACACATAAACTCTTCTTTCCCCACCCCACCCCCATGCACAAATATTCATGCACACACAAATCAAAAAGGCCATAAAACTGGTTACTGTGGGCCTGGTCCTCCCAAGATACCAAACTCACACCTTTTTCAAATTCTGTCCTGCTCTTTGCCGACCATAGGGTCTGTCAGGAGCACGGAGCTGCATTAAGCAAGCTGGAAGATGGTTCTGTCTGTGTCCCTTGGTACCAATCTCATCTTCCTTATGTGCTGAATTCTCCCCACCTCAAAACTTAGGCATTGATGTGCAGCTGAGGCAATTTAGGAGACTAACATTGCAACACTCTCCAGCAAGGCTCGGGAGTCACTGCCAGCGAGAATGGGAAGGGTGGGCAGAGTCTTTTTTCCCTTCTTTCATTTTTGAGATTATAATGTAATTATATGTTTCCTCTTCCATTTCCTTCCTCCAAATCTTCCCATATAACCAAACCCTGACTCTCCTTCAACCTCTTTTGTCACACACATCTGTATATACGTATACATTTCTAAATATAAACTATTCAGTCTGTGTAATGTTACTTGTGTGTATGTTTTCAGAGCTGACCATTTGGTATTGAATAATAAATTGGTGTGCTCTTCCCTGGGGAAGACTCCTTCTTCCTATCTCAGGATTCCTTGGTTGCCTATAGTGCTTTAAGGAGGTTGAGGCACATGGTATTTCTGTTGTCCATTTTGGTATGGCTGTAGTTATCCTTCTTCAGCATGGTTAGGCAGTCATGTTGGTGATCCTTTATGGTTGTAGCTTAGCTTTTTTTTTAAATTTATTTATTTATTATGTATCCAGTGTTCTGCAGAAGAGGGCACCAGATCTCATTACAGATGGTTGTGAGCCACCATGTGGTTGCTGGGAATTGAACTCAGGACCTCTAGAAGAGCAGCCAGTACTCTTATCCTCTGAGCCATCTCTCCAGCCCATAGCTCTTCCTGATCCTCTGGATCTTATGCTTTTTCTACCCCTTCTTCTGCAATGATCCTTGAACCTAGGGTACTGGAGATGTTTTGTAGATTTATCTATTGGGACTGGGTTCCACAACTCTGCATTTTGATTGGGTGTGGTTTTCTTTCGTGGTCTCTGTCTGTAAAGAGAAATTTCCTTGTTGAAGGGTGAGGGCTACACTTACTTGTGGACAAATATTTAGAGTGTAGTTACGGATTATGATGGTTTAGTAATGTGGCGGTTATAGGTTTTCCTCCAAGATCCATTACTTCACTAGTCCTGGGTGGTTGGCTAGATTTCCAGTACCAGGCATGATTTCCATCCTGTTCAGCAGGTCTTAAGTCCAATTAGAGAGCTGTTGGTTACCACCAAGGTGTGTGTGCCACTATTGCATTCTTAGGGTTATCATGCCATGCTGGTAGTTGTTGTGGTTCCTAGGTATCATAGCTGGGTAGGACTTTTGGTTGCTTTTTACCTTTGGAAGCTTGCATGGTGCTTTTTGTAGCATGAAAGTTATCTTCAGGGAGATGTTCAGGTCAGTACTAGCTCAGGAGCCTTTAGGCCCTGTGTTTGAAGAGCATGGAATCTCTATCAATAGGGACAGCGTGGGTTCTTAAGGAAACCTCTTGGTATTGGACTGTATGGAGCAAGTCATATGTCTTTTTCATGAGAGTTTTATAAATAGGGCCTCACAATGTAGCCTAGGCTGGCCTGGAACTCATTCTGCAGCTCAGACTGGTCTCAAAGTCAGCTCATGGCAATCTTCCTGCCTCAGTTTCTTGAGTATTGGGATCACAGTTATGGGTCATCATCTCTAGCTTAGTGTTTACTATTTACAGATTAGGGGATGTGTGGTAAATATTTGTCTACTGAGCTTTTAAAACAAATAATAGCAGCAACAATTGGTAGTACGGAAGTTGTTGTCTTATAATATGCTAAGATTTTGGGGGGCATTGAAAAAATAGAAATAACATAAAATTGACTATTTTAACCATTTTCAAGGCTACATTTCAGTAACGTTAAGTACTTTCACATTGTTGGGGTGTCACCGTCTCTTTCTATCCATGGCATTCTTTTCTTTGTATGAAACTGAAGCATAACCATTAAGCCCCATCTCCTTACCTGCTGCCATGACTGCTGTGATTCACCATTCTACTTTTGGTGTCCCTGAATTGCCTTCCTCTTGGTACCTTCTGTAGTGGGGCTATACAATATTTGCCCTTCTGTGACTGGCTTATTTCACTTAGCATAATGCCTTCAAGGTTCATTCATGTTGCAGCAGGCAACAGAATTTCCTTCCCTCTTAGGGGGTTGTCTCCCACATTCTCTTGGGTTGTCAATGGATATTTAGGTTGGCCCTATCTTTTTTTCCCTCTATATAGTATGTTTATTTTTATTTCTTTTTAGCATACATTTATATACTATAGTTCTTTAGTAGGAAAAAATCACAGATATAAGATGGACCAAGCGCTTAGACAATATGGTAATTAAAATGTGTATTGATTGCTAGGTATAAATATTCTTTATTTTTTTTCCCTTTTTTATTAAAGTTATTTTCATACCATATATTTTGTTCATATTCTTTTCCCTTCCTGAACTCCTCCCAGAACCCCTCCATTTCCCTACCCTC
>LZPO01008546.1:44058-59490 GCA_001675575.1 Neotoma lepida | reverse complement strand
GTCCTCCTTCCTGCTTACACGCTACAGCTTTCCATGCCACACAGCCTCCCATCATGGCACACCTGAGTCTTCCTTTCTTTCCCACTGTTACATATTCCCACTCCTTTGCCTGCTTTCAGGTCTGTCTAAACACAAGTGAAGAGCTGGGGATGNAGGTCTATGGCAGACTGCTTACCAAGTGGCTAGTATTTTGTCAACTTCACTCGAGCCAAAGTCATGTGGGAAGAGGGAACCCCATCTGAGAAAGTATCTTCATCAGATTAGCCTGTGGGCAAGCCAGTGGTACATTTTTTATTATTATTTATGTGAGAGAGCTAGTTCATTGTGGGTGGTGCCAACCCTAGTCAGGTGGCCCTGAGTTGTACAACAAAGCAGACTGAGCAAGCCGTGGGAGTAAGCAACATTCCTCCATGGCCTCTGCTTCACTTCCTGCCTCCAGGTTCCCACCTTGAGTTTCTGCCTTGACTTCCCCCAGAGATGGAGTGTGACCTGAGAGTTGTAAGCTGAAATAAACCCTTTCCTCCTCAATTTGCTTTTGGTCATTATCACAGTAACAGAAATCCTAACAAGACACCGACTATTCACAGAACGCTGTAGAAAAAAGAAAACAACAATAAGGGTAAAGGTGGCTGACTTCTTGCTCTAATGAGCTCTAATAATTGCTTATTCTCATCCAGCTCATTGGGTGGCTTTCTTTATTTCCACATCCTAATCAGAGTAAAAATCAATGTCCTTCTAGCCTCGCTGAAGGGGTCTGTCTACACACACATCCCACTGCCACCTCTTTGGCTTCATGTCTGCCCTTCTCCTTGCCCGCATGCTTCAACACCTGACCCTCTGTCCTCTCCTTGCCTTCTCTCAGCACACCCTGTTCTTGGGTTCTTTTCAAAGTAATCCTTTTGTGTGGAATTCTCTGCTTTTCACTTAGACATCTCGATAACCTCCCCATCTCAGCTCAACTGTACCAGAAACACTTTCTGTGACTTTCTTTCCTAAGTAGTGTAGACCACCCAGCATGCTCATCCCCAGACACTTGACCTTCTTTCTGTCACATCATCCCCAATATCATATGTGTCTTCTTATGTATTTGATTATTTTTGCCTACTTCCAATCCTTCAGGAGAAAGAAAACTCCATGAGGGCACAGGTTTCATTTACTTCTACACCACAGTGCCTGGCAAGTTGAAATCAGTGTTTAATAAATCAATAGTTAGTTCTAAGATGGGGGCATTCTGAAAGTGAATGTATCAGTGAGAGTCTTGGATGCAAAAATTAGTCACTTCAAAAGCACTTCATCTCATGATTGTTTTACAAAGGTTGGGGCAGCATCTACAACCCAGTCATGTAAAGGGCCCCTAGGGCAGTGAGGGCCAGCACCAGCACCACTTCTAGGTCTGGAGAGGGTTGCACATGTCTCTGGATATCTGAGAGTTGCTGGAAAAATGAACTCCAGAACTCAATGGCTCTTAAATTTTTTTTAAGTTTTCATTTATGTGTATCTATATCTTTGCATATGTGCATGCATATGTGTGTGGTGTTCAAGGAGGCAAGAGGTCAGATTCCCTGGAGCTAGTTGCAGGATGCTATGAACCGCCATATGTAAGTGTTAGGAACTGAACCCTGGTCTCTCTGCAAGAGCAGCAACCATGGAACCATTTCTGGATTTTGTCCTGCAAGCCCCTTCCTTCAGGCTCTTCCCCTTTGGCTGACCCACCAGAATCCTCAGCGTCAGGGAGCTCTCATCCTTCACGCCCTCAGCCACAGGGCAGGGTGGACTGTGCATCTTAACTGTGGAAGATATTCTAGAGTCTTTCATAGCCTCCAGAAGAATTGTGTTACTGTTTCAAAGACAATTAGGAAGTGTGTTCTGTGTGGATGGTAAGGCTTTCAGGGAAACAGGCTTTCAGAGGAATACCACAATCTGTTTTGGGTTTATGATGTCAAACTATTGAACTAAATCATCGTGAAAGTTTTACACAATAGATCTATTTTTAACAATTTAATTATGCTACTTGTACTACTTAATGTACCTTTCATCTATGTTAAAAATGAATCACTGAGACTTATAATGTTATATAAACATAGTTTTTATGTCACAAGTAATTGCTATCCTGCTAGGGAAGAAAAAGCACTACAGAGGTGTTCTTATTGCTTCTGATAAAGACACTTGGGAACTCTAAAGGAACTGTTGTTTGAAAAGAGTTGAACAAATATATTGTTACATTTTTAATCTATATTGTTACATTCTTAATCATGAATCGTCCAAAAGGAAGCCCTTTGGATAAGAATAATAGAGTAGAGTCACAGGATCTGAGTTCCAATCCTAACTAATGAGCATTCTTCNGAGCCAAGTTCAACTGTATGAACCCAGGGTCCTGCAAAGTAGGGCATTCCCACCTTTTGGGTTACACCAGGGGAAGATGTCAGCTGGAACAGGAAGAAAGAAGTGGACTGAAAAGAACTGTGCAGAGGTGTTTACTGAGAAGAAAGAGGTGACTGGAGAAAGAAGCTGTGCTGAGTTTTATATAGGTGTTCAGCGCCCTCCTTCACCCTTCCTCTGGCACTGTAATTCTAAAAAAAGAAAAGAAACTACCAGAGAAATTTTAAGTCTCTGAGAAAGGAAACTCAGACCAAAAAAGAAAAAAAAAAGGTTGTAGTGACTGTAATTGTGTTTTCTCTTTAGAATCAACTGTGTTCATTCCTCAGTCAGAATACTCCATTGAAGAAGATGTGGGCGAGCTGTTTATTCCCATCAGGAGAAGTGGAGATGTCAGCCAGGAGCTGATGGTGATCTGTTACACACAACAAGGTAACTCCATTGCTGAGCAAAGTGAGATAGCCTGCAGTGTGCCCATCAGCCTCTTCAGCTGGTGGAGCCCTGAAGGATGGACTTTGTTACAAGGTTTTTCATAGACGCTGAAGACCCGTATATTAAGACATTAAAAAGTGTCCTTCGGTATTGGATTTCTAGGGGCTTCTTTGCGCCAGTCTGGCAGGAAGCTGCTGCTTCTTCCTCGAGAACTGGTCATTTAGTCCAATTTAAGAGGCCCGCCCAAACCCTCCAGGTCAAAGAGGGTTATTTAGAGATGGGGGTCTGCTCTGTGATGCAGCCTTGCCAATTCTAGCATTGGAAGACAGCCTGGGCTGTCTCAGCATACCAGAGCCTTCAAACAAAGCTCAGTGGCTTCCCTACAGTGCCAAAGGCGGTGAGTTTGATCCTCAGCACAACAAAAAGAGAAAGCGAAGGCCAAAGATGATGCATATTTGAGGAGGATACCCTAATTTAAAGCTGGTTTGACTGANAACAGCCAGGTCTTAAAAGGTCTACCTCTGTTAAGGTCCATGAGATCATTAACAGAAAAAACAAACAAATGTGTGGTTGAATCAAAAACCAAAACTGATACTTTTGTGCCTTTTATATGTGATTGTAGAACTTTGTTAAACTGAAGGCCATTTAGGCAATGAGTTAGAGACAAATCACTATCAATTGGAAATAGATCAATGAATTATAGACAGATCATTATTAATTGGAAATGGATCTAAAATTTCTCTGAATTTTTCCTGAAGAAAAATATATGTTAATGGTTAAGTAACCATGTAAGGGATATATGCAAATTTGCATTTGAAATCAATAGATTTCCCTAAGCATATGATTTTTGACATAATTAGTGCTGAAATGACAGGATAACTAGTCCAACNTGTTGATGTTTGGTGAACTCTGAAGAGACTCATGGATATAGAGNAGTGATTGAAAGCCATATATATTTTCTTGAAGTGCTTCAAGGCTTCAAATATAAGCATTAAACNCAATTTTAAAACAGTAAACGAGTATTTAAAAATTTAAAACTAGTCAATAATCATTGCAAAGAAATTTCAAAGTACTGTTTTGCTTGTATGTAAGCATCTCATGAAAGGTGATTTGCATAATGCAAATTTAAGATGAATGTACAAAAGTCGTTGACATACCAAACAGTTTTCTAGAAAGAAACAATGGAAAAGAAAAAGTTACATATGCTGTTGTTGTCAGGTCAGGCTTTCACAGAAATTTCCATTAATATGTATGTGATCTGAAAAGCAGGACAAAAAGAATGATTCATCAGAGATTCAGTCTCAGTCTTGGGACTCAGGTGCCACAACCAGTGTGTTGACTTCCCCAAATCCTAAAACCCAGTGGATGGATGGAAGGAAGGACTAGGCAAACACAGAAAGCACATGGCCTCAGCCTGGACATGGGAAACATTTGAATAGTGGGAGGTATTATCTTCCCTGTTGTGTTGATTTGAAAGCTTGTTGGAAGGAAGACAGGAGAAAACACTGGAAAGTCAGTATTTGCTATGTGTGAGGTCATTCTGAAGGAGACNGGTGATACTAGAACACTGTAGTTGCTAGTGCAGTTCTGGGATGTTGCACTATACAGTTGCAAGTGTTAAATACTGAATATGAAAACAACGTGTTTGGAGACTGTGGTCCAACACTAAAGTCCTTTGGGTTCTGTTGGCCCCTAGGGACAGCGACCAGCACTGTGCGGACCTCGGTGCTGTCGTACTCCGACTACATCTCCAGACCCGAGGACCACAGCAGNGTGGTCCGCTTTGACAAAGATGAACNTGAGAAAATGTGCCGTGTGATAGTCATTGATGACTCNTTGTATGAGGAGGAGGAGACTTTCCAGGTTCTTTTGAGCATGCCCATGGGCGGGAGGATCGGTGACAAGTTTCCAGGAGCCAAGGTGACCATCCTCGCAGACAAGGATGATGGTGAGTTTTGACTGATCCTACCTGTGGTGGCAANACCAGACGTGACTTTCTATATAGAAACCAAATAGAATTATTGATTCCCTGCTGGATTTTATAGTGACTAAGGTTCTTCAATCATTGGTACGTCAATCATCCCTCTTTCCTGATGTAATGTTTCCATGTCCGGTTTCCTCTCTAGGTCCTCTTACAGTACAACTTACCAGTAAGTAGTTACAATCAACTTTCATGGTGAAGAATCAGCATCATTTTAATAAGCTTCATTGATTNATTAACTTCTTTTTCCTAACTTTAGTCCAAGTGTTTGGATCTGTTTTTCAAAGAAACCTGTAAGAAGGGCTATCAAATGAGTCACTGGGTGGAAAGTCACATCTCAAGACAAGAGGAGTTGATATACTAGACCACCCTTCCCCAGGGAAACCGAGTTCCCATGAAGCAACACCCTCTGAAAAAACATTTGTGATTTCCTGTGAGGAGAGAGAGCAAGCAGGGGCTAGACTGCAAATGATCTTGTGATCCACGCAAAGGGTAGAAGCAGACAGTACTGGACTCCCCTCCCACGGACTGTTTTCCATCTCTTTCCCATGTTCCCCACGGTAGATCAAAGAGGATGAGCCTTGCTGTTGGAAGGAAGCTACAGGAGCATCAAAGGCCCAGATTATCTTAAAACTCAGGAAACTGAAAACAATCTGCTAAGAAAGGTCATGGGTAACTAAGGTGTGAGACAAAGCTGGTCAGATGTCCCCCCAACCNCCCTACCCTGTGCCCTGTACAGTCTTTGTTTTCTCCTCTAACAGTCTTCTGAATTATAGAACGATGCCTTTTTGCAGTTGGAAAGGTTTAAAAACAGTGATCATAAATTCAGGAGTGACTTTGACAAGAAGACATAGAAGAAAAACTCTCCTAAGTTTAGATAACACCTTTCATTTTTAAAACGTTCCTCTCATGCTTCATTTAATAAAGTATCCTGTATTCATTTATTTTCAAATTTTTAACTATACATATGAAGGTGTGCCTCACCGCAGGTCCCTAAGGAAGCCAGAATGTGGTGGTCAGGTTCCCCTGGAGCTGTAGTTATAGGTGGATATGAGCGGATATGAGCAGATCTTGTAGGTGCTGGGAACTGAACTTGGATCCTCTGCAAAAGCAAAATGCATCTTAACCTCTGAGCCACCTACTCAGCCATGTTCTATATTTAAACCAAGCATAGGAATTTTTATTTCAAATTTGAATCATTCTTAGAGAGCCAGTATTTTAGATGTCCAAAATAAACCTAAGAATTTGCATCGAATTCCCATGTATCATCTGGCAAGCTCTTTTTCTTGCTCTATTTGTAATGGTTTAAATGGAGCAGGACTTAATTTAAAAATAGAAAGTCTAACTGATGCCTACTTTAATCCAATTTTTTTGTTGCTGTTGTTTTCAAAAATCTTTTGGTATGGACTTATATGGCATGCACATGGGAAATAAAAAATGTGTAGGGGGAAGTCGACATATGTGTCACTAAATTTTAACAAGAACCAAGAGTGATAGTCTTCTTCCCCAGTTCCATGGGTAAGATAAAAGTTTAGATGTGTGAGGTAACTGGCTTGTGTTTACACAGTTAGTACACACAGGGAAGTGGCATCAGGACTCCACATGTATGCACCTTCCGTGCACTGTTTTCTGGAAAATGCCTTCTTGTGGTGAGGTCAAGAGCCATTGCCCGAGTCCTACTGTTTAGTANTTTGCAGAATATTTATTTTGTGAACCTTGTCACTGAAGGGTTAAGGTTTGAGGCTCTGGGGTCACAGACGAACATTGTGCCTCCTCCTCAGTAGCTCTGAAACCACAATCAGATTAGCCTGCTAGCCTGCTTTCTCCACCTGTCTTTCCCTTCCATTCCTGCTTTGCCATGTCTTCATTAAAGGATGCCCTGTTTCTAGTTGAGTGCTTTATTTTCAATCTTAAGAAACTTAAGAAATTTTTTTGACCTATAAGGAAGGAATTATCCCTGGCTCCTGTAAGCCAGTAGATAGAACAAGGTACCCCAAGACTTCATTTTCTCACCCCAGGGTTCAAGTTCAGATGGCCACATGGTATTCAGCTCAGCAAGAACTCACTTCAGCATAGCTAAAATAATATACTTGATAACTTCATCTTTCAATTCTTCGCGGAAGGTTTCAGAGATACTCAAACGATGATGTCCAGTCGCAGACACTCCACCAAACGGTACTCAAAAGATCTGCTATTTCAACACTGTGTTATGACTCCTTCGTCAGATGTCAGCCCTTCTTAAGTCTGCTAACACTGACCTTCAGGCACTGAGACCTGCACTTAGAGCCCCGCCCTCAGTTAGTTTTCATTCACTCACGGAGGTTTGCTTTTTCTCTCGACTGTTCTAGGTATCATGTTGTCTGTGTCTTCTGTCATAAGGACCTTAGTGTGGTGCTGAGTGGAAACACAAAATCATGTACCCGTATCTATCCCTATGTATGTATGTATGTATGTATGTATGTATGTATGTGTGTGTATGTAAGTGTGTATTTATCTATCTATCTATCTATCTATCTATCTATCTATCTATCTATCTATCTATCTATCTAAGTATTTGTGTATCTATGTATCTGTATATCTTATGTATCTATCTATGTATCAATCTATGTATCTATCATGTGTGTGAGTGTGTGTATGTGTGTGTATGTGTGTGTGTGTGTGTGTGTGAGTGTGTGTGTGTGTGGTTTGGTTTGAAGGAAAAGGCTTCAGACAGTCACTATGGGGTCCATGACTCTATACCGGAAAGGAAGAAAACGTGAGGAGGCGGCGCAGGCAGATGGATGTTCTTTGTGCGCTCTGTGCCAGGCTTTGAAAGCATCCAGACAAGCAAACGGCAAGAGGAAGATGCCACAGTAGCAATGCCNGTGTCTGTGGAAATGGACACAACAGATGAGGCATTAAGTGGCTGATTTTGGTTTTTTACGACAGGGTTTCTCTGTGTAGCCCTGCCTGTCCTGGAACTCACTCTGTAGACCAAGCTGACCTCAAACTCAGAGATCTGCCTGCCTCTGTCTCCCAAGTTCCGAGATTTAAGGCGTGCACCACCACCCTCTGAGTAGCTGACTGTTTCTCAATGAGGAAATAAAGTCCTTGTAATTTTGTAACTCAGGGAACTCTGAATCTTCTGAAGCAAGATTGTCCCTCTGTGACATTATAAATCGGAATTTTTGGGTCCACTGAGTGGAAGACAGAGATGAAGATGGTAGGGACTTCAGGGCAAATCCTTGAAAATCTCCACTAGGACCAGCACTCTCCGTGCTGCTGATGTTTAGCTATAGGGATGTAGGATGGGGGCCACAGGGCTACAGAAATACATCTGTCTAAATCTGTACTGCATCACTAAGAAACAGCTAAACCTGTTATTTGAAAGAGCTGACATGTTACAAATCGGTGATGTGTCTGAGGTTAGGAATATACAGGCCTCCTATGCATCCATCAGTGTCCTCAGTGTTCTGTCAAGTTACAATTAAATATTGCAATATTGGTTCCTTACAAAAAGCGTGTTAATTCAACACTAACAATAACTTTGCTGTCAGTCTTTGGAGTATATGAAGGATCATGGTCTGCCTTTGTGTGACAACCATCATGGGCCTTCGCTCAAGTGGCTGTCTTGCTTGACGACCCTGGAAAAGTTACTGTGCCAGACAGAAAGTAGGGGCTTGTAAATGGCTACAGAGTGAGCCCTGTGGTAAATGAAACTCAGTCCAGGGCTGCTCAACAGCTTGTGACATTAGAATCAAAAGTGGAAATATTTTGCAGAAGAAAATGTGTTATGTTAGAAAAAATGCATCATGTGGGTAAACTGGTTTGCATTTGTGCAAGGCTGAAAGACCTCTTGCCTCCTTTTTCCTTCTCTTTCTTAATCTTAAATACAATTATTTACATTAGTGTAAGATCCCGTTAATGGATGCCAGCCAGTTCATGTAAGAAAAGGCCAGATTCAATTAAAGTAAGAACTTGACAAACATACTCTGCATTAAGTACGCCTAAGTTAAAACTATTAAAATAAAGAAAGGGGTGTGGGGGGGTGGGGGTGAGCTTGTAATTGCTCAGAATATCATTGAGCTGTTTCCACTGCTACCATCACACTGGCACCACAGGTCAGTGAAAGCCAAAGCGGTCGGGCAAAGCAGTAGCGACTAAATGGTAGAAGTAGAGAGGTTTCCTCCTCCATGGACAAGATGCTACACACAGCACCCTCGACACCAAAATGCAATAAAATAAAAGAGAACAAATGCGGCACTTGCTCCTTCAGAAGAGTCCAAGCATGCAGCGAGTACTTGTTAGGAAGCTCGTATCACTTGTTATGGACACAGAGGCATTTGACACAGACCAGAAACTCCCAAGATTTAAAATCTGTTTCTGGAGGGTGGGGCTAAACATATAAAAGGTTAGATGAGAATAATTTATAATACTTGAAACAGCAGAAAGGGAGAACAAGAAAGCAGGTTGTGATTAAATGCACGGTTACTTTGTGAGTCAGGACTCGTGAGACCTTGAAAGATGAAAGGATTTAGATGAACAGAGAACAAGGCTAATTATGGTTTGACTTCACAGCTAAATCAAAGGGAGTAATGGATCGTGGAACACTGAGGAACACAGTTGACCAGGCTGCAATGTTCTAAGAAAGTGGTTGGTGAAGAGCTACAGGCAATGATGGCTATTGAGAGGGAGAGCCAGTCTTTTCCAGGGAGGAGCCCCCTGACAGGTTATTCAATCTTAAGCAGTTAGTTATAGATACATCTGCATACTAGTAACACTAAATGGATCCATATATATATATATATATATATGTATATGTATGTATATGCTATATGTGTATATATTATACATCTATGGATAATAATAATTAAAGACAAGGTGATGGATTTGAGAGATAGATATAGGAAGAGGTGGAAGGGAAAGGGAGGGGTCAAAATGATTTAAATACAGTACTCAATTATAAAATTCCCCAAACTAAAAATTAAATTTAAAAAAGATTTTCCATCCAGCCCCACAGCCAGTCTCCTGGGCTCTGCGTACACATTGCTCTTGCCTAGCCAGTGGTTCTTGGCCTTCCGAGCAAGCCCCTTTTTGCTCTCCAGCTTGTTTTCCTCATGTGAAGCCTGATATTCCTGGGCTGTCTCAGCTGATAGCATTTTGTGGAATTAGGTAACATGATCTGTAGCAAAATACTTTAAAAACTGAGTCAACAGAAGAAGGTGAGCCTTGTGGGCAGTGAGTCTAAGAAGACCGGCTTGACCCACATGCAGAGGGCTCGAATAAACATACGGTCTGAATCACTGGGTAGAGAGCGTGGGAAGTTTTTGACTAATATTGTGAAAAGCTGAGAGGGAGGCCTGAAGGTTACCAATTAGAGGACAGTGGGAATGAATGGAAATCAGAACCAAGCAGGAGTTGGAAGTGTAGGGAGAGGGAGCGAAGTCAAAAATAACAACAAAAGCCAACCAGAGATGACTAGGTCTCTGTGTAAGGAGGAGAGAAGAGAGGAATTAAAAATGTTTACATCCAGAACGTTTGTGGACAGTTCATGGTCTTATGATAGGAATTTAGGAGAACCAGTGTAGGAAAAGAGGTTGAAAGAAGGTGAGGTAAGAAATTCTCTTTTTTTTAAATTTTATTTTATTTTTATTATGTGTATGGGTGTTTTGCCTGTGTGTATGTCTGTGTACCATGTATGTGCCTGGCCAAAGAGGGTGTCAGATCCCCTGGAACTTGAGTTACAGTTGTGAGCCACCATGTGGTGCCAGGAATGGAACCCGGGGCCTTTGGAAGAGCAGCTGATGCTCTTAACCACTGACTGTCTCTCCAGCTCTGAGAAATTCTCTTTAAACACACCACATTTGAGCTTGTTGTAGGACACACAGGAAGAACTGGAGATAAGCCAGGATAAATACAACACTTAAAAGTCAGATGCAGAGGCTGAGTGATGCCTATGAATTAAGTATCCAAAGGCTATCGTTCAAATCAGGGAGGNANATGGAAGCCACAGGGAAGAGAAGAGAGGGTTCAGGTAAGTCCTGTACACTGGAATGTCACAGATCATAAGTAGTCTGTGTGAAGGACATAAGATAGACTACCAGAAAATATTTCTACCAACTGTAATTCATAGGTGCGTGTCTGCAATGGTTGTAAGTAAGAAATGCCACTCGTTACAGACTAAAACTTGCCTGAATACACAGTTGAAGTACATTATTGAATAGTACATTGTCTAGTAATAAGGCCTTTGTGCCTTTGTCTACTTACTTATTTTAAACTTTATTATTAAAAAGGTTGCAAGTTAAAAAAAGAAAATCACACACCGAAGTAACCCAGCCCTAAAGACCATACAACTCAACAGACTTTTACAGGAGAGAGACCAGCCATTCAGATCTGAAACCGTGGAGCACCTCATTAGATTTTACACTTTCACTGTTGAATATATTTTTATGGACTTATCCACTACCAAAAATAAAAATTCCATGACAGGGTTAGAAGTAGAAAAACAATTAGCTTAGCTTACCTCCTCTCATAACTCATGTCCATCACTGCATTCCTTCCTTCCTCATCCCATGGTACTTTGCTTTCCTTCTTTTTTTTAACTTTCTTTTTATTTATTCTTTGTGTCTTTCACATCATGCATCTCGATCCCATTCATTTCCTGTCCCTTTGTATCCGCCCTCTGCCCCAGCAACCCCTCCCTGGCAAAACAATGAAATAAAATAAAATAAAATTTAAGAGAAAAAAAGAAGAAAGAAAAATCTTGTCATGAACACTGTAGTGTGACACAGTGAGTCATGCAGTGAACACTTTTGTCCATGTATCTTTACTTGCAAGTGTTCAATGTAAAGAGTCATTGGTCTGGTTGGAGGCCTCTGGTTTCTGCTACACTACTGATGCTGGGCCCTCACTGGGACTCCTCTTGGATATCCTATTGTTGCCCTGAGTCAATGGAGATCCTGCAGCTTTGGGTCTGCAGGACTGGCCCCTTCACCTGCTTCCGTAGATCATAGATGGAGTGGATGTTGGGGTGGGCCAACTCATTACCTTGGTTCTGGGCCTGGGTAGTTGCAGGGTTGGTCAGCTAGCCAGCTCTCCCCTGTCCTCACCACCAGGGTGAGCTCTCCATCATTGCCCTGGCTAGTTCACCCCTTGCAGGCATGAGCAAGGNGCAGGGCCAATTCTCCTGCTTTCAGATCCTCAGGGTCAGCTCTCTCACACCTACTACAGCATCAGGGCCAGCTCTACTATGTTGTCCAGACAAGGTGCAGGGGCCACTCTCCNGAGTGCTGCAGCTGGTGAGAGGGAGGGTCAGCTCTCCTGCTCTTATGACCTCAGGGCCAGCTTTCCCACCGGCCACAGGCTTCAAAGGGGGGTCATCTCCCCCTACCCACACTACCATATGGCTGATGAGAAATGGCGCCAGATCTCCCACATTCATGTTCTCAGGTGGGTCACCCACAATACTTTGCCTTTCTTGTTCTTTTTTCTATATATGCTGTACCCATACATGCATCAATTTACATATATACATATATTGTTAGCTAGATTCTTCATATGAGGGAGAGCATGCGTTTTTTTCTCTATGAGAATGTATGATCCAAACTGATTTTAAATGTTCCNGCTTTTCAAAATAACTGAAAATGGATGCTTTCGTTGCATCTTTTTGCAAATCAAGTTAAATTTAAACTGCTTTCTGATGAAGACTCATGTTGTATCTTTGTTTAATCATGATTTCGGGACAGGAATTGCAGAATTACAGCATACATTCATTTGTTACAAACACATGAATGAGAAAAGATGGGAAGAAAGAGCCCCTGTGGGTGTGAGTGAGCAGTTCACCAAAGAGGAGGAAGAGGAGGAGGAGGGAGAAGGAAGAAGAGGAAGAGTTAGAGGAAAAGGAGGAGGAGGAAGAAGAGGAAGAGGAAGAGGAGGAGGAGGAAGAGGTGGATGACAAGGAGGAGAAGGGGAAAGGGATGAAGAGGAGGTGGAGGAAGAGGGTCTGGAGAAGTAGGCCTCTCCAGGTTTGGCCATTGGATGACCTGTGCTCCTGGGTCCCCAAGTCCTAGTCCTCTCTCTGTAATTCTGGACCTCACTCAAGAAATCAACAGGTCATCTGTAAAGGGGGAAGTTCCTAATAAAGGAGGGACACTGGCTAAAGTAAGGGAAATATGTCAGGGTCAGAGCCTGTGGGAGTAGGGTCTGTATCAGTTGGGGTACCTTTGATTCAGTCCCCAAAAGACCTGGCTGCTTGGGAAGTCCCTGATCTTTCTGAATCTGTAGGTACAATTCACTACACACTGCAGGAGAAGCGCTGAATTTTTTTTTTTTCCATTGTACACCCGCAAGCTTGGCAAGCAGCCACTTGGATCCCTTCTGCAAGNTGCCTGAAAACATTATACCAGGATTACCAGAAAAGGAAAAGACTCCAGAGCTTCTTATGAGAATGGCTAAGTGTTTTGTATAATTTACATACAACAGTGACCTTGCTGCCCACAAAGAAAGTAAGCCCAGGGAGCCATGCATGGACACAGAACCAGTTTACCCAGTGATCTCTGGCTTCAGAGTGCCTGTGTGCACAGGCATGGGCTGGAGAGGTCAGGGCAGAGCTGTTGCATAGAAGCTGCATGCAGTATTAAGTTAACTCCTGTCTTTATTTTTCAAGGTTTTAAGTGAAGGGTATAGTTGAGTAGCAGAGCNGTTGCCTAATATGTGAAAGGCCCTGGATTTGATCCCAGTACCANAAACATACCACTTGACTTTCCAATGNTGCATATATAACACATAGCCAGTGCTAACTCAAGCACCTCCCTATGTTCTTGAATTTTTTCACTTAACACACATACATTTTGTAAAAGACACAGCATGCCTTTGTTGTGTCATTCGAATGTTCTTAGAAAACTCACCATTAAGCTTCAAGTCTGCTCACATACCATTAACTGGTGCAACCCACTTCATATCCTACTGGCTGTGTGTGTATTTAGCAAACACAGTTGCCTTCTGATTCTANTGTAAGATTCAAAGGATTTTGGGTGCTCTAGTCAAATGAAGTTTTCTGCTCTTTTGTATGTCTCCAGCCTTCCAATATCCTAGAAAAACTGAAATNTTGTAGGTGCTCAAATAAGTCACAGATGAGCCATCCTGTCTCCCTCTCTGCAGACTGTAACCCCTCCAGGATCCTTAGGAGATCATGTTAGTGCCATCTGCTGCTTCANGACAAGGACCAGCACTGCCTTNGGCATGCCATTTGAGAAAGCAGCCAACAGAGGTTGTTCTCTGCAGGGCTGGGCTTCGGCTCTCTTGTCAGATTCTCTTGGAGAAATAATGTCTTGTGTTTGTTTTGGTTTTTCATAGTAACACTGTCTGCCTGATACCCATCTCTTCCACACACCAGAGCAGTTTCTGGCTACACTGATCCTGCAGATGTCAAAAGTGTAAACATCTGTGCTTATTATCACTCAAGCCCTGGAAGAGGATCACTGAACATTTATCCTTAAAATCTCAGACAGTGATGAGTTCTATTTCAGTGCTAAAAAAAAAAATCACATAAATCCCAGTAGCCACTTTTCAAACACTAGACTTTAAAATTTGTAAACTTAGAACTATTGAGGCAAAGTTTTATTTTCTTTTTATAAAATGTTTTTATTATTATTTATGTGTACATGTGTGTATGTCCACATATGTGCATTACCTGAAGTTAAGGCCATCCCATGGAGCTGGAGAAGCAGTTATAAACTAACTNATGTGGGTGCTGGGAGTTGAACTCGGGTCCTCTGCAAGAATAGCACATGTTCTTAACCACTGAGCCATCTCTCCAGCCTCAAGTTTTATTTTCTAATTAAGTTTTTTTTAATTTTACTTTATATGTGCATGTGTTTTGCCTACATGTGTGTCTGTGTGCCATATGCCTGGTGCCCATAGAGGCCAGAAGAGGGCATCATGTCCCCTAAAACTGTAGTTACAGACGGCTGTAAAACATCATGTGAGTTTGTGGAAANTTTAAAATAAAAGGCAATCAGAGGTTGGACAGATGTCTCAGTGGTTAGAATACATGCTGCTCTTGAAGAGGACTCACATTGGGCAAGTTCCGAATCCCTATAACAGCAGTTCCAGGGAGTCTGATGCCTTCTCTGGCCTCCACAGGCACTCCAGTTGTGTGCACAACCCTTCCCCACCCCCCTGTACATACAAATAATTTTTTAAAGCTATAAGATGCCAAAAGGTGAAAAGTTATAATATATTACTATCTTACCCCCATTGGCTTGCTCAGCTACCTTTCTTACACAACCTAGGCCCATCTGCCTAGGGACAGCACTGCCCACAGTGGGCCAGACACCCCTCCATCAATTCGCAGTCATGAAAATGCCCCNCAGACATGTCTGCCGTCCANTCCAATGGACTCAGTTCTGCGGCTGAACTTCCTTCCTCTGAGGTACATTAAATTGACAGCTANTAGNACCCACCCCACAGTAAAAATACAGGTTTGCCATNTGATAAAAAACAGCTACATCATGCTACNAATAACCATAGTAATNATAATCTAATAGGGATTATAAAATTTGCTGAAACTAAATATGCCTTCTTCCTTAGGATCTTTCTAACAATTCAAAGCATTTAAAATCATGGGTAAAACTTTCCCTTCACACTTCTACAGAATTTTTTTT
>LZPO01008546.1:14486-26716 GCA_001675575.1 Neotoma lepida | reverse complement strand
AGTGCTGGGATTAAAGGCATGCGCCACCACCGCCCGACTAGACAATTGTATTTTTAACTACTTTATATGTAAANGGAGGCATCAACACTATGTATGTACCACATGGTCTGAAAAATACTAAATCAAATATCAAATATATCTTTGGAGTTGAAGTTTGCTTTCATTGCCTAGAGTGAGTGTGGGGACAGAGGAACTTAGCGCTGAAATATGTTGAGTTCTAACCAAAAGGCCACCATATGCCTAAGTAAAATAGTCACCCCAGAAACAGAAATAAGATAGATATTTAATTGATATGAACAAAATTTAAATGTATCTATTATATATACAATGTTACCATGTGTTTGGTTGATATGCTGATTGTTTTAGAACTGATTATTAAAGAACTTTNATAAAGATGAAAATGAGATAAAATGGAATGCCAAAATATGTAATTCAAATCTAGCCATTGGAGACAAGGTTTAGAACTCCATCTTAGATTCACTTATCAATAACCATATAGATCCAATTTTTTCTATCTTGTTAATTAAATGTATTTCTCTGTAGTGTTTTGTATATATATTGTAGTATAAAACATTAACTATAAGTTCATCTGTATAATTTGTTGTTTTTTTAAATTTAGTCCCCATGTAAATAATCCATTCCTTATGGTTTTAGCTGGAACAGATTATGTGGGGATCAGTCGCAGTTTAGATTTTGCACCTGGAGTCAACATGCAGACTGTTCGTGTTGTCATTCTGGATGACCTGGGAAGACCCACGCTGGAGGGAATTGAAAAGTTTGAATTGGTACTTCGCATGCCGATGAACGCTGCCCTTGGCGAGCCCAGCAAGGCCACGGTGTCCATAAATGACTCTGCCTCAGACTGTGAGTGACTTTAAATTTTACAATGCTAAGATTGAATGTATATAAATGGCAGGTAGGGTGATAAGCTGGATACAACTGTATGCATTTGCTAGGGCTGACACTGTAAAGGGCCACAGACCGGATGGCTTGAAAAACAGCAGCTCAACAGCANCCTCTGCACTGTTAGGGAGANGCCTAAATGAAAGTCAGCAGGGTTGGCTCCATCTGAGGCCNCAAGGGAAAGATGTCACAGGCCTCTCTCACTGACTTGTAAGTGGCCATCTTGTTCCTGTGCCTCTCCACATCATCTTCCCTCTTCAGACATCTGTATGACCTGTTCTCTTTTGGACATGAGAACACCTGGCATATTTGGCTAGCATCAGTCCTGATGANCTTTAATTTGATTACCTGTCTATTACTACTATCAAGGTACTCAGAGTATGGTTTCAACAGATATGGTGTGGGCATGAGAGACACAGTTCACCCTATACAAATACCCCATGTCTTTTCTCCTCTTGCTTATTTTGAATTAGACAGTCTTTAAAGAAAATCACTAGTCTTATATTTTAAATAATATGATATATTGTATTATCATTGGTGTCTTGAATGACTCAAAAATTTCCTCACCACATGCATGGAGCTAAGTATCCACAGTCTTTTCCACTTAGCACTATACTATTTCTTTCACCCAGCCATGCCTCAGATTTCTCTAATCAAATGTCAAATACACTGTTGTTGTGTGACACTACTCCTAAGGAGACCAAAATAAGGATAGCACCAGAGTCCAACTGGTTGAACTTGTAAGTTCTATTGGGGTTACTTAAAGGAACAGATGTGACTCAAACACAGCTACATCACCAAAGGCCACCCTAGCACTGGTGACAGTTCACAAAGGGNGGACACCTTGAACACACTGCACAGCATGCAAACAGCTCAACAAATTGGAGGGTATCTCTTCTAGATAGTAGGGCTGGTCTCTGCCTCTTCCGGGCAGCTCAGTTTATCTGACAGTGTCTTTCAGCCATTTCTACTGCTTATACATGATTGGGAAGGGGAAGGGGAGCTAGTGAAACTGGTCAGTTTCAGGGACTTCCTGGAGTCTTTGTCTACTCCCTGAACTTAAGCTTAAGATCCCTTAAGCTTCCCTGCAGGATGGAGTGTTTCTTGTCTTCCCAGAACACCTGTTGTTTCATCACCCTTTTGACATCACCCTTCCACCCAAGATAGACATTTGTCTTAGAAGAAATTGCAACATAAAAGAGTTCACAGCAAGCCTCTCTAACTATCATCACTCACTACAGAAACCTGGCCACTTTCCTACCATGAGGATTCCAATGGTTCTTGGAAGAAAGGAACCTGTTATCAATGAGACCTGTGTATGACTGACATGGCTTAGATGTCACCTAAAACTAACACATGTGCACATCTATCAGCTTTCTCTACCATTCCTGTATAAAATGTACTTGTAATTGGAAGGAAAAGTATTGGTTCAGAACCCCATGACCAAACTCTAGCACAAAGGAGATATATTTGCCCCAGAGGGACAAAGGACAGGGAAGAAGAGACAAAGACAAGAGATAGAGGACCAGGGAGACANGGAAGGGAACAGGGGGAAGGGGGCAGGGGTATTTGTCCCAGAGGGTCAAAGGACTGCCTCTGGATATAGAGAAGACAGAAGTGGCCCATAGGCAAATGGCAGTTTATAAAGGTAAAGGGAAACCTTGTGTTAGGATGACGTTTAATTTTAATTGGACATGTTAATTAGGTGAGCCAAAGGAGGCTGTTGGTTACTGGACTTCAATAGTTTGATAGCTAAACATTGGTNATCAGCCTCAGTAGGAGGAAGTGGCCAAGTAAGGGAATAGACCTTGATGGCTAGCTTTAGGAATGCAATCTATGTTTTTTTAGCAAGGCAGAGAGAATGGGGGAGAAGGGTAAGGCCTGCCAGAGCCNTGTTTGCCAGTCCNGGGCTGGTTAGAGTCTCCTCAGTAATTATGTGCACAATACTTTACNTTCTTCATATCAAGAAAGTTTGAAAACATCTGACCACACAGCAGTTTTGACACAAATATCTGAAGGTCTCTGGCTTTGCCTACTTCTTAAGTGTTCACTGCACATGCTCACTTCACAAAAGAGGCTGATGAAAGTGACAATGACAAGAAAATGAAAACTTTTACAGTGATTTTTCTCAAAGCCACAATGTTGGTCAGTAACTGAGTAGAGACCGAGACACTTTTCTCATTTTTTTTGTCTTATTATCCTCATTAAACTGAAGCACCTGAAATGTCATTTTTAATAAGGACATTTCTATTCATTTTGACCTGTGAGTTTGTGTTTTCACAGTGCCTAAAATGCAATTCAAAGAAAGAGTGCACACTTGCAGTGAAAATGATGCACGTGTAGTTGCAATGATCTACAGGAGCGGTGACATCCAGCACAGGTCCTCTGTGAGATGCTACACAAGGCAGGGCTCTGCGCAGGTGATGATGGACTTCGAAGAACGCCCAAATACNGATGTCTCCGTTGTCACATTCCTCCCTGGTACGTATGAGCTTGAAAATGATTTAAATCTTTTACTATANTTATTGATTTTGTATGAGCATGGGGGGAGGGGCGTGTGTATGCCACAGCTGACATGAAGTCAGAAGACAAGTTTTAGGAGCCAGGATTTCTCTCCCCTCAACCTTGTGGATCTGGAGGATTAAACTCAGGTCATCAAGGTTATGGAGACCGTGCCTTAAGCCCTTGAAGTTTCTATATGTAATTTAAGAATACCACATGTGGATTGAGAAATTGGTAATCAAGAAAATACAGTGAAATCAAATTCCCAATTTTCCAATAAGTTTGCAACCTGAGTTTATGTGCACTAAATGACAAGGTATAACATGCGTTGCAACAGGTTGAATAGACATCTTGGGGTCTCTTCATTAACCTTTTGATGCCTAATGATGAATTTTATTATTAGTTCGGAACTCAGCAATCAAGAACCTATCAAATATACAAATTTCACAAGGCTAGAAATTGAAGTTAATGTTGAAATGTTATTAGCCAAAATGTATCTCACATTTTTGTGATTTTTTTAAGTTTATTTATTTTTATTTTATGTGCATTGGTGTTTTGCCATGGGTGTTGGATCCCCTGGAACTGGAATTACAGACAGTTGTGAGCTGCCATGTGGGTGCTGGGACTCGAACCCGAGTCATCTGGAAGAGCAGTCAATGCTCTTAACCATTGAGCCATCTCTCCAGCCATCTCACACTTTTAATGTATATCAGTGCCTTCAGATATTTCACTACTTTGATCTGATAGTTTAATTTTGTGGAATATATTCTATCGAAAAGAAGCAGAAAGTTGTGCTCATATTGATGGAGTATTGATAACAACTGAAGTGGCCAACAGTAAGGCTTGTTTGTTAATATTTGAGCATCCATACGATTGTATGTCATATGGTCATTAATATGTTTTAAAGAATTTTTAACGAGATTGGAGAAAGTCGGCACTATGATATTGGTCCCAGTTATTAGAGGCAAGAGTTCAANTGTTTGGGGTCAATGATTTGTTCAACAAGCCAAAAGTTAGTAACATGAAAAACNAGTATAGTCAGATTAACAAGGGCCATCAGCGTGGTCTGTTGACTCATTTCCCCACCACAAGTCTAGGGACTCATGCACAAAGCTGGCATTTCCTTTTTCCTTTGCTTCCTAAGGTAAATGCTAGACTGTGAAGAGAGAAATTACAGAAATCATTATGAAAGTATGGGCCTGTGTACAAAGCGTCACACATTCAACAAACATTTATTCAAGGCTTACTCCAAACAGCAGTCTGCACTGGCAGAGCAAGGGAAAGCAACACCCTCTTCTGCTTTGTTCTAGTTATTGGCGTATCCTTCTAGAATGTGTTACTGTCTTTTGCTCCAGGTGAGACCGAGAAGCCCTGTGTCCTTGAGCTGATGGATGACGATGTATATGAGGATGTNGAGGAGCTGCGGCTGGTGCTTGGCTCACCACAGAGCAGCTCTGCCTTTGGGGCTGCAGTCGGTGAACAAAATGAAACTCTCATAAAGATCCAGGACGATGCTGACAGTAAGAAGTTACTGCTTTTGCTAAACAGTGAATTTGAAACTGAAGTCTTGCCCTCCAACCCCCTACCCCCACCCCCAAGTTCCTAGGTGGCTCAGAAAAGTACCCCCTCTTTCTCAGTAGGACTTGCAAACATCAGGGACATAAGAAAAAAAGTGGGGAACAAAATAGAGCCCCAAAACTGATAAATTTAGGGGGTCAGTAGGTAGCTCAGTAGATATGGCACTTGGCAGACAAACAGGAAGATAAGAGTGTAGGTCCCCAGCACCCACATAAAAGCTAGGCAGGTATAGAAGCTGGCCAATAATCCCCTGCTTCATTCAGGAGGCAGAGGCAGGATCACTGGGGCAAGCTGGCTAGCTAGACTAGCCAAATTGGCAAGCTCTAGGTTCAGTGAAAGACTCTGCCTCAGAAAATGAAGTGGGAGATTGGAGGAAGACAACCAGCATCAAGTCCAGGCCCCAACGTGCACACANCGCACACATNAGGAAAACTGAGAAACTGAAAAGCTTTGGATATAGTTCAATGGTCACCTTCTTCCCTAACATGCACACGACCTGGAGCTCAGTGCCAGCACTACAGAATTTCAAAGCTGACAAAGCTCATTGGGGAGGCTATGGCTTATGCCTACGTACTGAAGCACAAGCCTACCTATGTCTTTATGTCTATCCAGCCCTGGGCCAGTGGTTCCCCCTTCTACGCACCTTCTCAATNGCCTGTTCTTGTAAGATCAATGGCACAAAGAGACAGCCCCAAGGACATGCCTTCTGCAGGCTCGCCATTTCCCAGAAGGATCTAGGCTACCTACGCTTAACAGCTTCCCCTTCTGTACTCACACTAATATTGAGGCAACAGAGAGAAGCCAAGAGTATAACAGTAATAAAAGTCCCCCATGGGGAAAGAAATAGAAATGGCAGAAAATATCCACCCCCACCACCGTTTGCCAGCAACTTAATTTGCCTGTGTTTTCCACACTCTTAGAAGCTGTTATCAAATTTGGAGAAACCAAATTTAGTGTCACTGAGCCCAGCAAACCAGGAGAGTCAGTGGTTGTCAAAATTCCAGTGGTCCGCCAAGGAGACACTTCAAAGGTTTCCATTGTGAGAGTCCACACCAAAGATGGCTCGGCCACCTCCGGAGAGGATTATCACCCCATGTCAGAAGGTATGGTTCTTCCGGGGGTCTGTCACCAGCTGGATTGTGGCTGCACTGTTGGAGCTGGGACTTTGAGAAAAGGGGGGGGGGTGAAAAAAAATGAACTTTTAAATACTTTGTATTTCTAAAATACAAAGAGCAGAATTCCCAGAATTTTCTCTGAGGGAAATTTTGAGAATTGCTGTGTATTTTGAGCCCACTGACTGTGAGTTTTACTTCCATCCAATGGTCAGACGTTATAGCGTTTATGTGCTGTGAATGTGAAAGTGTGTACTAACCATGCTGAACAGAGTCATTCAAATATTCAAGTCAGAAAACNTCATGCTAACAGGGAACAGTGAGAAGATAATGAAATACCAGCCACAGCAGCCTGTGGGGTGTAATTCTGTGGGGTGTAGGAGCCTCTCTGGACACCTGTCATTTCTTCCATCCCATCATTTACTTTCAAGAGCTAGTAAAATAAATAGATGCTTCTCTCTCTCTCTCTCTCTCTCTCTCCCCATTATTTACTAACAGCATAGTCATAAACATAAATTATCAGCGAATGTTCCTGCTTTTCTACCTCTTACCCTCAGCGGCCGTTAGTTCTTTAATCACAACATTCTGGATTCACCTTGATTTTCTGACTCACTGACAAAACGTTAAAAGTGACTGGTGGGTGTTATCAAATCAGTAACAAAATGAATAAGTAATAGAAACATAATACCTTCTAAATGGCGCTTAATTTTCCTTGCATGAACAGTCAATGTTATTCCCAGACTTGGAAGCACATCATGTGAAATTCAAAAGCCTTGAAAATAAAACAGAGTTTTCTACCAAACTACAAAATCTCAAGTCAGTCTTTCCTGTAATGAACAGATTTTACATGAAAGAAAAACTGTCTAAATATCACTGTATGACATTTTAACAGAAATTGTTTATGTTAGAAATAAGATTATTCTTTTAGTGACCGGGACAAAATTATAATATGTAGTGAATTAACAAACAAAGCCAAATAAAGTTAAACAGCGCTAAATCCACCTGGGTGTCAAGTAATCCCTNAGTACCAACTTGCTGTTTATAATAAACCTTGATAGATTTTTTTCTAAAACATGTTTTAATTATTCATTTTATAATCTAAATTGGGGTTGAGATCAATCAAATAGGAAAAATCATTGCCATAAAAGTTGAACTCTTGTTCTGTGGAATGAAATGACAGAGTAAGGCAAAGGTGACAAGAAACTTAAATCTCATCAGGAAAATGCACATCAGGAAACAACTATTGAAATATTTACAATAAATTACTTTTAAACTTCTTAGACATTTGCTTTGTATAACTAGGGGGGCGGTGGCTGTAGAAACTTGAATCTTTACAGAGTGAAGTCTGGGGACAGGAGTGAGTGAAAACAGGGAAAATAGAGAAGCTGGAATGTTGGTCAACCAGAAAGTCCATTGTGGAGAAAAGCCCACAGACGCCTTTAGCTGACAGTTACCTTGAAGAAAGATACAAAACANCTCAAGTATTCATGTTTTCCTATGAAATTCCCCAATATTTCTTGTGTTAAAAAAGCATTTTTTAAAAGTCACACCAGACAGACCAAGCTAATTTATTTTAGCATTGCATTGTATACAGCAGATATACACACCAAAATTTGCTTTTAAAAATTTAAAAACTGGGGCTGGAGAGATGGCTCAGAGGTTAAGGCACCGGCTGTTCTTCCAAAGGTCCTGAGTTCAATTCCCAGCAACCACATAGTGGCTCACAACCATCTATAATGAAATCTGGTGCCCTCTTCTGTCATGCAGCCAGAACATTGTATACATAATAAATAAATAAATATTTAAAAAAATAAAAACCAATTGATAGGCTAGAAATAATTAGCTATTCTCATCTTCCTGTGTTTCTCACAGGGGCTAAAAAAATCCAAGACTGTTGAACTCAAAGAGCATACTAAGGCTAATGATGGGAGGGGAATTATATCCAGAAGAGGAATGAAAATTTTAATTGCATTGATTAATAACTGACCTTTTAAATTTTTCTTTATAATTGGTAATAAAAAATTTTAAAGTACAAAAGTAGGTGCAAAGTACACCAGAAATGCACTTTCNTGCTGTAAAGAATTGGTAACCAAGTGACTGCAAGTACGTCAGGAAATAGCGTTGTCTCTGCTAATTGGAATGATGGTGTCTGTCTTCCTTCCTATTTTCTCTGTGGAAGCTGTTTCTCCAAAGGGAGAAGAACACGTACAAATCAGCTCATCCACCTTCTGTAGTAAAGTCTGCTACTCAGGTCCAATAAAACCCAATCATCGTAATGCTTTAACTTTTTAAAAATAAGTGATAGCAAAGTGCCCTCATGGTTGGATTGCGTTCTCATGACAGTACAGCAGTCCTTGCTGAGTGGGGACAGGTGAGGGAGAAAACATTGCCATTTACGTATAACAACTTTTCAGTTTCTAAGAAGATCAAAAATAAGTGCTTTTGAAATATAATTTAGTAATGCACTTAAAACAATTCCAGTCGAGCCTCACAACATATCTTCCTAAACCTACTAGCATTCAGTCATTCCTATCCATGGTCCTGTTTACAGTCACTGGGTTTCATTAGCTTAAGAAATCTGTGGGCTAAAGGGGGAGATTTTTATAGCCTGATATAAAAACTATTCACTGTCTCATCACTCATCAGTTCCCAAACTGTGGGTCAACAGATCTGTTTACTAAGTCATGATTAGAATTTTCCTTTGGATAGAACAGAGAAGAATAGAATAGTAGAAAATATTAGAGTGGAGACTGGGGAGATGCCTCAGCAGGGAAGAGAGCTTACTATTCAATCATGAGTTCTCAGCTCAAATCCCAGTGCCTCTCCTGGCTCCCCATGCCTGGAACACTCCTAGACGGGAGGATCAACGGGGCTTGTTGGACACCAGCCACAGTGTCTAGGTCCAGTGAGAGACTCTATTTCAGGGGAATAAGGTAAAAAGTGATAGAATAAGGCACTTTGTATCCTTCTCTGGCCTCCACACACGCACAGGTACACACACACACGCGCACACACACGAACAAAAACAGCAGAAACATAGCTGGTTAGATTCTAGGGGCTAAGCCTGGCTCTGCCTCAACTAGAGGTGCAGCTCTGAGNACACACACACACACACACACACACACACACACACACACCACAGTACAGATAGTAACAATAAATTAGAAGTTTGATTCCCTTTAAGTAACCACACAAATGCATGCACCGATGTACTGGACCACAATGTAAAATGTCCTTGTTATACACCACATCCAAGAAGATCTCAGGTTCCTATGCAAAAGACTAAACCAAAGACTTTGTATTTGTAGAAATTGAGTTTAAGGAAGGGGAAACTCAGCACATTGTTGAAATTGAAGTCATCTTCGATGGGGTAAGAGAGATGAGAGAGGCCTTCACTGTTCACCTAAAACCAGATGAAAATATGGTGGCAGAGACACAGGTAAGTGAGACGATGTGTTTGTAAGTCCACAGCCAACCTTTTCTTAGAATAAATGCATGTAAGAAGTCACAACGAAGAAGACTCAGGACTAGAGAGATGGCTCAGCAGTAAAAAGCACCTGCTGCTCTCATGGAGGACCTGGATGCAGTTCCCAGCACCAACATGGTGGTTCACAGCCTTCTGTAACTCCAGTCCCAGGGCATCCAATGCCTTTTCTGGCCTCTGTGGGCACTGCACACACACAGTATACATGCATACATGGAGGTAAACACTCATACACATAATATAAAAATAAATCAATCTTTTTTTAAAAAAATAATGATGTCTTATATGGAAGAGGATGTGCATGGTCCCCTTCAACCACCCAAATTAATTTCTGTTCTGAGTAGATCAGGACCTGGAAATATATCTCTGTCTTTGGAAAATCGTGTTGGTGGAAACTCAAAGTTGTAGTCCCTGGGCCCCACATCAGCCCTCTTAGCCTTCCCATGTCGTGACTGATATTGGAATTAACTGCCAGCAAAGATGGGACATTTNTTTAACACTAATTGAAGCAGATATCTTTACCCACCAAGCACTTTCCTGCCCGCAAGGGGCTCACTAGTTTCTCCTAATTTGTTTAGAATTTGATGTTGAGAGCTTCATGTGCAAAATTTTATAGTCATAAAATTGCTTTCTTCATCATATCNCCTACCAGATTTTCTTCAAGATAGATGTAATCTCCATGGAATTTGTTTTTTACAGTGGAAATAATTTTTTAAATGACATGCCACTCGTAGGAAAAGGTCAAGTTAAACAATACTATGTGTAAGTGTACCATACCGCTTTCATTGTTTCGTTTACTATCAACAAGAAATCAATTGGAAGAATATGTTTTCTTAAGTATTTTTATAGTCAGTAAAAATAGTAATTCTGTGACATTGCTGTCCTTTAAGAATTTTTTTAATTTTTTTTTTTTGTGGGGTTATGGTCAGTGGTGCATACCTGGAGGTCAGAGACAGCCTACAGGAATCAGTTTTCTCCTTCCACAATCTAAGTTTTGGAGATCAAACTAAGGATGCTGGGCTTAGCAGCAAGTGNCTTGCCTTCCCTGCCATCTCTCCAGCTGCACTGTCATCCTTCTTAAGTCATATTTATAACTCAAGATCTCTGTGTAGAAAGTCTTGATGAAATAGATTTTTTTGTGACTCTTTCCCTGTTTTTAGGGAATAGCATGTAACATTCTTTTGAGTAAAGGAACAAAGAGTCCCTAAAAATCACTTTCAGTGTTAGAGACTCTTAAAAATCTAGAAATATCTTTGGTTTGACCGTGATTCAANTTACATTTCTTTGACTTCACATTGCTGCAAAATGATTTGTAAAAACAAAATTTGAATTTACTTGTATCTTTATTTCACAATCACGAGCTGCAATCCNACAGTGCTGTGTTATCTGATCCATGGTGTTCACTAGGTTAGGAAGATTAAATGCACTCTTGATTTACAGTCTTTTCAGCTTGGGATGTGTCCATTGCATATGACACTATTGAGAGTGTCAGAGCAATGCTTGAGGACTGTCCTGTCAGTCATCAGAGATAGGAAAGCTGTTCAAGAGCCAGGGACATGGACAGAGGTGACTTTCCTCCNTGACTAGACAATATCCAGAGTCTAGTCCTTCTGTCTCCTTCTGTCTGTCTAGTGCTCATCTTCTCTCTCCCCTAGTCCCAGGCAGTCCTAGCCCTTGTCCATCTAAAGCTTAGCTTCTCCCTGAGCTCTCCACATCACCACAGCCCACACAATCCCAGGACCTTGAAAGTCTCATTTCTCTTAAGGTGTCTGTTAGTTTTTTTTCTCCCACTATCAACTAATGGATTATGTTATTGTTGTTCATGTTACTTCAACTTCACAAACCCACAACTGATTTATCTACTATCATCACAACTGAAGAGAAAATCTTAAAACCTAAGTATCTCATGGGCTAGTGGCAAGCCTTTGGATGAGCCACCCAAGGCTCAAGTCCCTCCCCTGTAAACATTCAAGATGAGCAATGTACCAGGATCACATGAAATAAGCTGTGTGTGGCCTGTCACTCTGCATGGGGTCTGGGCAGGACAACTTCCTCACAGAGATTCCAGGGATTTTCCAGTCATTGTTCTGAATTAGAGAAGTTCCCAGAACCTGAATATTTGATAACCAACGATCACTCTCCTTTCCTCCTAGGCAACCAAGGCCATTGTCTATATAGAGGAAGTCAACAGCATGGCAGATGTCACCTTTCCCTCTGTCCCTCACATCGTGTCCTTGCTGATATATGATGACACTTCCAAAGCCAAAGAGGATGTTGGGCCTGTGTCTGGCTATCCCGTTGTCTGTATTACGGTGAGGAGGAAATAGATCAAATTGGGGGAAATTTTAAGATAATTAATTTTTTAAAGATTTTTTTATTTTTTGTTTCACATGTATGAGTGTTTGCCTGCATGTTTGTATGTGCACCACATGAGTGCCTGGTACAAAGGGCAGAAGAGGGCATCAGANCCCCTGGAACTGGAGTTACAGATGGTTGTGAGCTGTCATGTAGGTGCCGGGGACCAAACTCAGGTCCTCTGTAACAACAGCCCCTATTCTTAACCCTGAGCCATCCCTCTCATCCCAGAAGATAATGATTTAAAATAATTATACACTTTAATATTGTCTTGGGCCGGTTGTGGTGGCGCACGC
>LZPO01008546.1:0-14271 GCA_001675575.1 Neotoma lepida | reverse complement strand
AAATATTGTCTTGGGATTTAAGGTTTAAGCTTTGAGTTGTGAAAATCAGAAAATAGCAATAATTAAATTTTGGCACTCCCAATTTCCTCCTCACAAAACACAAACAAACAAACAAAACCCTATTAACTGACTACAAAGTGTGTGGTTTAAGAATCCGTCACTGTCAGGAAAATCAGTAAAGCATGAACTCTGCACAGAAGGGATTAAAAAAGAAGGACAAGTGGAAAAAAATAGGGATCCTTAGCTGTGATATGAGGCAGAGTGTAAGAGCTAGAGCTGAAGCTCCGATGTGGAGGACCAGATAGAATTTTGACAGTTGAAGATTCAGGTAAGGGGAGATCATTCTGGAAAGGGTGGTTGCCAGGGAGAATGGAAGGGATTCATTACAGGTTTCACCTGCCTTCTCATAACTGAATCTTAAGTTCCCCATGAACAAAAACTGTGACGTGTATTTTTAGGTCACAGTGGCCCTAATGAAATACTCCTCATATAACAGGCACACAATGAGTGTTCATTGTTTTAACAAGGTGTGGAAATCTGGTGTTCACTTATAAAGGAGTCTAAATGTCATGTTANGCAACTTGGAATTCNTTTGTTGGGTATAGGGAAGCGTTCTCATGCAGAAGAACTGCATGAATAGAGGGTCATGTTGGTATGTTAGTGGGGCAGTAGTGTGGAGTTGGAAAGGGAGGACTTGAGTTAGATGGGCAGGAGCCGTGTGAATGGTAAAGAAGGGATCGACTTAAGGAGTGTTACAAAGCAGAGTGGTCAAGGTCACCCACCTGCTGGAAGTGAAGAAGGAAAGAGAAGGACTGGATGTCTCTCGATGGAAGATGTCTGGTTGGCACTCCTGGTGGCCCTGTTGGTGTGACCAGCCTCACAAGAGAGGTAGACTCCAATACCTTTTGTAGGGCAGAGGNAGAGGGCACAGAGAGAAAGAGTAAGGATGACTCTGGGGATTCCAGAGATGATGACGTGATTGACACTTCTGAGTGTAGTGCTGTCCAGTGAGCTATCAGAAGTTGGAAGGTCAGAAAAAGGATCAACACTGGGAATAAGAAGTCAGAAGTTGTGTGATCAAATGTAGCATGGAGGGCAGCAGAAGCGTTAGGACTGAAGGAGCTTGAGAAGAATCAAGTCCACATTACTCTCTGCTGTGGTCCTAACACAGCTCTGNTTTACTTGCTTTTCCCATAGGCCTGCAACCCCAAATATCCAGACTATGACAAAACGGGCTCTATTTGTGCCAGCGAGAACATCAATGACACTTTGACCCGATACCGGTGGCTGATTAGCGCTCCTGCTGGCCCGGATGGTGTGACCAGCCCTTTGAGAGAGGTAGACTTCGACACCTTTTTCACATCATCCAAAATGATCACATTAGACTCCATATACTTTCAGCCTGGTTCCCGGGTACAGTGTGCGGCTCGTGCAGTGAATGCCAANGGGAATGAAGGCCTGGAACTGATGAGTCCCATCGTCACCATCGACAGAGAGGAAGGTGAGAGATGTTTCCCTGGGAAGGTCATTGAAACACTGCAGTATTGCAAATACCCCATTTCTGTGTATAAATTCCTCCAAATACCCCTGTGTACTGTAGAACTCTACTTAAAGACGAGCATCCATTTTCGCAAGAGTCTTCAATAGAANTCAGTTATTCGCACATTTCATGAACAGCTGGGGTNTGCTAGGGAAAGAGCCTTGTACTCATAATGATGATAAAGGAGGGCTCCCGTGCTNCAGGAATCCATAGAAAAATTAGAGGCACAGGTAATCTGAGTCTGGTCCTGTATAGAGGAGCTGCTGAGNTGCATCTTGAAAACATGAGAAGTGACTCTAAGAAGCATGTAGGAACATGAACTCTCTAGGAGTGAGTGACAAGCCCAAATATGGCCAAACTTGTGAAGGAATAAGGAGGAAGGGTTAGGTCTGGACGAGGAGGCAGGTACTACACCAGGTAAAGAGCCCAGCTCACTGGTGCATGTGTGGGAATCTGCTGGGGACACAGGGGAAGGATGATGTAGGCGGAGAGCCATGTGCATGTATTCTTACCTGGTCACCATAGGGAGGCTGGAGCCTGGGANACACGATTGGAGGTGCATAGTAGAATATGGCCAGACACAACACTGACAGGAAACCCACTTTATATAAAGGAATCTTCACTCTGAATAAGATGTTGGTGGTTTGGTTTGGATTTGGTGGGTTGGGTGTTTTTTTTTTTTAAGTTTTATTTATTTTTATTTTTTAAGTGTATGTGTGTATGTATCTGTGTGTACTGTGTATATGCAGTGCTCACTCAGGTCAAAAGAGAACACCAGATGCCCTGGAATTAGACTTACAGATGGTTGTGAGCCACTGTGTGGGTTCTGGGAATTGAACCCAGGTCNTCCACAAGAGCAGCCAGTGCTCTTGATCACCGAGCTGTCTCACCAGCCCCTTGGGTTTGCTGNTGGCGGTGCTGAGAATGGAACCCAGGGTCTTACACATGCTAGTCAAATGCTCTACCTCTGACTTAGACTCCTCCTAGTCCTAAATTAAATGGGCTTTTTAAAATTGTACGTGCACATTTCTATTTAAAATTTCTCAGATTAAAGAGTGTTTTTAGGTAGCTGGGTTGATGGNTCAGTGGTTAAGAGCATGTACCAAGTTCAGTTCCAAACACCTGTGTCAGGTGGCTCACACTGTAGGTCTGGCTGCAGGGAATATGATGCCTCTGCCCTCAATAATAGGTACCTGCTCTCTCTCTCTCTCTCTCTCTCTCTCTCTCTCTCTCTCTCTCTCTCTCTTTTCCTTACACACACACACACACACACACACACACAATCCTTTTTTCTTACCGTGTATTTAGGACTTGAAATTGTAATTCAGTAAAGCTCTGGGATCAGTTCCAGCACTGTTAAAACACACACTCACTTTGAATTTTATTCACCAATAAGTAATATTTATTATAGCTGATATATAATACATATTTCAGACACATCATATTGTTCTAGGGTAACATTCAGATTCTCTCCATTTAACTATACTTTCTTTGTATTGTATTTCAACCATTTTCATTTTATCTGTTCACATTATACCATAATTTTGTGAATGTGTTCCTGGCATAAATGGACATCATCTATTAAGTCAGTCTGACTGAGAACTGTCGAGAGGTCCCTGAACTGCGTGCTGTGGTCGCCTCTCACACAGTCTTCTGCTTCCTTATGATACGCATTCTCAGCCAGGTGTTAGATCACAGGGAATATTAAAATGTAGAAAAGCAATAGCATCTACATCAAAACATGATTTACGTGCTGTCATCTTTTAGCATAAATGTGCTCATTTTCTTCAAGGTCTCTGTCAGCCCCGTGTGCCTGGGGTAGTGGGGGCGGAACCATTCTCAGCTAAACTGCGTTACACTGGTCCTGAGGACCCAGACTTCGCAAACCTCGTCAAGCTCACCGTCACGATGCCACATATAGATGGTAAGTACCCTGGGTAAAACAAGACCTTGGACACATAGACGGTAGATATCCTGGTAAAGTTAGACCTTGGGAGTTGGGGTGCTTGTAACCTGGTTTGTTTTGCTTCCTTCATCTTCAGTTGCAAGTTGATTTTCAAGTCCATCTGCTTCTTTCAATTCTTTCTACCCAACTTTGAAAGTCTGTCAACTTAAAAAGCATTCTTTAGAATTGAAATAAAAATGCAAGTGAGAGCAGACGGCGCTTTCCTGTGCTTCCTGCAGGGATGCTGCCCGTCATTTCCACCAGAGAGCTGTCCAACTTTGAGCTGACCCTCAGCCCTGATGGCACAAGAGTTGGGAACCACAAATGCTCCAACCTGCTGGACTATGACGAAGTGAAGACCCATCATGGCTTCCTGACTAACGCCACGAAGAACCCGGAAGTCATTGGAGAGACCTATCCTTACCAGTACAGTGTGCCAGTTCGGGGCTCCAGTACCTTACGGTTCTACAGAAACCTGAATCTGGAAGCCTGCCTATGGGAGTTTGTCAGCTACTATGACATGTCGGAGCTCCTGGCGGACTGTGGAGGCACCATCGGGACGGATGGCCAGGTACACATTCCAACATCTGAGTCTTGCTCCTTGGACAAACTGGCTGCTTGGTTCTGTCATTAGTTTCCTAATCTCAACTATTATCTCAGTATTGTTAGCCATTAGTCACCGAGGGACAGCTGATGGATGGTATCAGAATCAGTCATACTAACTACATATTAATATACAAGTGATACACAAAATTCTCCTCCCACACCATCAAAAGAACACTTCTAAAGTAATTTTAAGTTGTAATTTTTAAAAATCTAAAATTTGTATTGAAAATCTTATCGAGTATTTGAACTAAAATTCTGAATTAACAAAAAGTTATGAGAGGCCTATATGTTAAAGTAGCAAATGACATGCAGAATGCACCATATCTTTCAATATTTAGCCAAGGGGAGTCTAGTAGAATTAGCAGTCCCTGAAGGTGTATTTCTAAAGGCTATATTCCTGCTGGGTTAAAGTAAAATAAAGGGAAGTCTATGGTAATGGACCATCAGTTTACTCCCACAGCAGAGCTGTGAAACTCAGCTATCTCAGCTACTGTCGGTGTTAAATGGGTAGCCTCTCATGGTGCCTGGAGGCTAGTGGGTGACAGCTGTGAAGACTTGCTATCCTCCAAAAGCAGAGTCAGTACATAGCGTGAATTAGTGAAAACCCATAAGATGGGGTGACGTGATGGGAAGATACTGTAGCCAAGCAAAGGCACACTTAGCATTTGGTCCTGAGGCATTCTGGCTGTGTGTCTCCAGAGCCACGTTACCTAAAGCCTTCATGGGTGAGGGTCCATTGGGTACGTCTTCCTCAGTCTGTCTTGGCCACCTCAAAAGAAAAAAGAAAAGGAAAAAACAAACAAAAAACAAAAACACTAGCTCCGTCTCCTCCTCACAGATCACGCACTTTTATCTCTTCCTCCCAGAGCTTGTGCAGCTCTTATAAAATCACTGTCTCCTTTCTGATCTCTCCAGACACAGGATCAGTTGACATAAACAAAATAGGACAGAGCCGCAGGACCGCATGGTCGGTCATTCAGCTGGGTCTCTGCTGGCTTGCTTCTCCATGCCTCAGAGTGTCTCTGTGAGCCTGTTTGTCTGTTTGTAGTCTGTTTTCACCCACAGGAACATCTTTTGTCTTCCCCACAGAGCGGAAATACGTCTCTATCTTCCATGTGTCACTCAGGCAGCTAGTTTTCCCAGTGTGTCCCTGCCTTCACCCTGCTAAAGCTTATTCTGCCTTTGCTGGCCAACTGTAATGCATCAAGCTTGCTTTGAAGGCAAGGCTTGCCTCTGAGGTGCTTAACTCTTCAGATGTAATCTGGCTACTGAACGTTGAATGTCCATTTAAACTGATTCTACTTTGCTAGTTTGTTTTGTTTTGTCTTTCGTCGACGTCGTTGTTTTATGCTCATCGTTCTCATCGTTCTGTTGAATCATTTGGGTCTAGAGATGTTTTGTATCCAGTGACCTCAAGTCACTGAAGCCAGGGCTGTGTCTCTAATTGAACTGTGGGTGGTCCTGTTGTTAGGCAGGAGCTGGCGGCTGCTGGTTTCAGCCAGGTTTGTCTTGCATGAAAGGCTTGTATAACACACTGGGAATGAGGGAGAGCACATCCTAAGGTCAGTCAGCCAATAATTATTTATTTATTTATTCTTATGTATGGACATTTTGCTTGGTACCCACAGAGGCCAGAAAAAGGCATCAGGTCCTCTGGGGTTGAAGTTACAGATGGCAGTAAACTACCATGTAGGTGATAGGGTTTGAACCCAGATCCTCTGGAAGAGCAGCTAGTGCTCTTAACTCCTGAACCATCTCTACAGTCCCCAGGGCATCCAGTTCCTAATCATTTCATGTAAGCTTTTTCAGTAGATGGCCAACATATGAGAATCCCTTCTGAGAAGTTTTTCTGCTTTGGTATTATTGAAAAATCAATCTAATGGTGGAACCATGATGATCAACACCGCTAAGAAGAACAGATTCAGTGGGAGTCACTGAGGTTTCGGGTTCTATTATGAAATTCTAAAACCTTCAATGCAATCTGCATGGTAACAAGCTAGTGAAACACACTGCTCACACTCTAAAAGGAAGGCTTAAAGATGCACAATCCCACGCACCCCTACATTCTTCCTTGGTTTAAACTTCAATTTCTCTACAGACTATCGACTTACTTTCTCCCCGTAGCACACTGCTAAACCATGGGTAGAGGAGAAAAGAAAAACACCTAAATTAATATAAAAGAAAGCTAGCCCTCCAAGACATTCCCTTCCTTTTCTTCCATTCATTTATGGGTCTAAAAATGGAGAAAAATAGTCAAATGGTAGTTCTAACAATTAAGATAATGGCAGTGGGGATAGGGATATAGCTCAGTTGGTTGGGTGTTTGCCTAATGTACAAGAAACCATAAGTTTGGCCAGCACCACACAGACCAAGTGTAGCAGTGTACACCTATAGTTCCAGTACTCAGAACTAGAGGCAAGGATGAGAAGTTNGAGGCCACATAAGACTCTGGGCTACATAAGACCCTGTCTCAACCCAAAATAATAACAATGATGGTGATAGTCAGAATAAGANCTAGTAAACTTATTGTTAAATGTGTGCCTTCCACTTTTCTAAACATATATATCCATTCTTCCTAACCTCACAACTCCAAAAGAGTAAATACCACGCCCTGCCCCACCCACTCCTGTTTACAGATAAGGAAAGANAAACAAAGAAAACTTAGATAACTTGCCCAAATTCATGTAGCTTGTGTGTCTGTGCTGGTAACTCACCCTGTGCTTATCTTGTGTGCCCCTGCTGGTAGCATATCATGTGCTTATCGTAAAAATGTAATCAACTATGAAAATAGATGTGGTCATAGACACTGTTATAAGAAAGCCAACTGAGCCTCCCTCTGTCCCTCATAGATGAATGCTGCATAGCAAGTACACCCTCAGCTGAGGTGGTAAGGGCTAATCCAGGCCCTGGTGCTGCAGGTGTGCAGGCCCTGGTGCTGGAGGTGTGCAGGCCCTGGTGCTGGAGGTGTGCAGGTCCTGATGCTGCAGATGTGCAGGCCCTGGTACTGGAGGTGTGCAGGTCCTGGTGCTGGAGGTCTGCACACCTGGTGCTGGAGGTCACCTGCACACAGGCAGCGCAATCTAAAACGGAAGCACAATTCCTGAGGTGATGCTCAAAGTTACCACGTCATAGAACAACTAGATTCTGATTTAGAATTTCTCCAGTCTTCTGAATGTTTACATTTCTGAATTTATAACTGGCTAAGCTGGTGAAAATACAGGTGAACTATCAGCATGAGCNGTCAGGTTTAGGGTTTAGGAGTGGCTCTGTGGGTAGCTGANCATTCCCATCAGCCACATCAGCGGCACACACGTCTATCTGTACNATAAAGCCCTGGCTAAGGGCCTAGCAGACACTACCTCCTCCCTCCAACACCTGTCCTAGACTTGGCACTTCAGCCTAAGTTAACACTGTGCAAACAACTTTTATTAACCTGTGCTCGCTACAGCTACGGCTACCTTCGTGAAATATTGCTAAGTTGCTACCGTGCATGTGTGTGTGTGTGTGTGTGTGTGTGTGTGTGTGTGTGTGTNTGTGCACTTAAAGTTCTGTTTATGATACACAGAACATTCTGCCTCCAGACTCCCTATTCAGACAACTTAACCCATAAAATAGAGCTGCCAAAGTGAAGGGATGGTTGGAAAATCCAGGGTTTTTATGTGCTGATAATGAAGTTTGTTGACTTTTGTGCAGTTTGACTATAGCTCTCTCCAGCTGATATCAAGACCTCTTTATTCAGTTGCATAGTCACAAAATAGTCGCTTGACATCTAGTCTGTACCAGGAAACATCCCAGGGGCCCAGTNAGGACCCTATACGCATCAGCAAAGGAGACATATAGGTCAAGTCGTTACTCACTAAAAGGCTAAGAATTTCACCTGTTCAGAAAGAGAATTTAAAGATCTTTAATTTTATTCAGCTCTAAAATAATCTTTAGCCATTAACCTCAAAAATGCAAAGGCAGATAACAAAAAAGAAAAATACATATTTAATCAATAATCCTGCTCTGTCTCTATGCATGTCTCGTTTTCTGTTTTTGCTTGTTTTAGTTAAGGTTGAGCATGCAATGAGAAACACTTGACAGAAGTTAAACTTAGTCTTTTAAACAATTGGAAGTTTTGGTGATTTTTTTTTTCTTATACAAGTTCTTTGAAAAATAAAAGACATTCTTCTGAGCTTTATTGGCTGTTGTTCAAGGTTAGCATCTTGACTCTCTCAACTTCTTAGGGCCACAGCAGCTGGTCACATGNCCCAGGCGGCAGGCCNAAGCTGCAGAAATGCAGCCCAATTACAGTTTGCTCATATGGCATGAAATTGCAATACACTCCTGGAAAGACACTCTGTGNTCTGCAAAAGGNAACAAATATTTTTTTCTTAGTTGATTTGTTGAGGAGGAATTTTTGCCTCCTTTTTTACAGATGTGTTTGGTTTACAAACATGAACACGGAGGCCAGAATATATATCAGAAGTCATGACTTTCATCCTATTATTTTACACTTCTTATACNGAGTCACTTATGAGTAAGCCATGCTACATCAGTCAAGAGCAAGTNAGTTCACATTATGTTCATGACGTATGTTGCTGCCTNTGTTATCAGATTCAGCAGTTAATTTTGTAATAATTTTTGTAATCAAAATAACATCATTTCTGAACTCAGNAGAACAAATGAAAGTCAAACAAAANCCCACCCATTACTCCACCATGATTACTCAAAGACATATTAATCTCTTTAATAAACATACATGTTTTAGTGGTAGTGGCTTAATTTTTCTTACTTTATTTTGTATGCTGCTTTTTTAATTTAACACAAGCATGTGCCATGACAAGGAAAGTTCTTCAGAGTTATTTTTTTTCCTTTGTGACAGCCTTAGTATGTAGTCCTGGTTGGCTTGGCACTCACTGTGTAAACGAGGCTTGCCATGGACTCATAGAGATCCCCTGCCTCTGCCTGCTAGGATTAAAGGTGTGAGCAACCATACCTGCCAGTCTTATAACTTCAGGGCTATATGTTGCTTCCCTTTTGAACATTACATCATAACACACCATATTTCTATGGTTGTTCATTAGATTATGNATAATTCTATATAACAATCATCCCTTAAAGTTGTCCTTCATTGTACAAAATTTGGCTCAATATTGATGCCTACCCAGGCTTTCTCTCTGATTTGCCGACCTACAGAAGAGCCGTCATTGGGCAGAGGACAAGGTCTTCTTGCTCCTAAGCACTCTTAGGTAGATGTTACTCAGGGAATTTGGCTAAGAATTTGAAACAGTCCCCTCAACTGAGCAGCTAACTGCACACTGTGAGACGTGAAGCTTCATATTTTGATGTGTGACCCTTTATATAGCCATCAATACCTCCGTCTTGATAGATGTTTGAGGCAATAAAAGACACAAGAAAAACACATTGCAGTGGGGGCCATTCCCCACCAGTGATATCCCTGAACAAGAATTTTTACAAACTCTCTGTGTTCAATCTTTCGGGTAAACACAAACCACATATTCTGCATTAAAGGGCCATAGACACGTGAGGGTAAACAACTTTTCAGTGGTTTTTGTTTCTAATACATGTGGCCTAATTAAAAGACCTTGAATACAGAAATCTATGTCTGTGCTGTCCAGTGTGATTGCNGTCAGCTATGTGTGGCTACTGAGTCTGGGGATCTAGAGCTGTGCTGGCCAGCATGGTAGCCACCAGCTGTGTGTGGCTAATGAGCCTTCTAAATGGAGACAGAGTGGCAAGTCTCTGTGTGTGGATAATGCTATAATGACATTCATCCCTGTCCCTACCCATCTCCCATGCAGAGTAGNCCCCTGTCTCAGGCCCTTAAGCAAACAGTATCCTCCCCACATATATGCTTGGCACTCGGTAGCATAATATAAATTTGACAATGTCTGACTTTCTCCAACATATCTGCTGCCTTTAAATATAATCTTAAAATTGTTGTTTGCCTTTGTTAATTAACTTTAAATGTCACTAAGGGCATGTCAGTTCACTAGTTGGGCCTCAGTTGATGATTTATACCTTTAAAGGTCCTGAGGTAAAGGTTAAAAGAAATTGAATGCTCTAGGAAGTGGCACTGCAAATGATGGTTGCATTGCAGTTTTCGGTTGAAGAAACAGGCAGGTGACTGGATGATTGAAGTAGGTTCCGTTTCAGCTCCTGTCCCCTCCAGGCAGAGATTCTAGCTAGGAAAACCTGGCTTTAAATAAGAAAAAAAAATGTACAAGACACGGGTAGGTCCTATGTTCAGAAATCACCACATTGAGAATTAAACAAAATAAAGCCAGGTATGGGGACTCACACCTGTTATCACAGCACTCAGGAGGCTGAGGCAGGAGGATTGCCAGTAGACTACATAGTAAGTCACAAAAAGTTCAGTAAAATCAACTGAGAATCATTCAGAATGCTAATTATCTTATTGAGAGTAAATGCTAAAAATTCCCTCCTGAACAGTGCTCCACATAACATTGGATGGTGAGTATGTCAATATCGATACACATCTAGATGTGTATCAGAATGCTAATTATCTTATTGAGAGTAAATGCTAAAAATTCCCTCCTGAACAGTGCTCCACATAACATTGGATGGTGAGTATGTCAATATCGNCAAACATAAAGCTACATTTTTTTAATTAAAAGTCCATGCCTAAAGCCTAACATTTTAACCTATGGATTATTAAAGCCACAGAATGAAATATGAATCTTAATCACCAGTGGCATATGGGCTGAACAAGTCACTTTCCTAGGTAGCCAGTGTTAACTGCCCTTCAGAACTCNTTGTTCAGTGGTAGTAATTATGGCTGCTCTTGGGAAATGCATCTCAAAGCACCAAGTTACAAGGTACTGACTTATCAGGGAGCAGGGNGTGTCTGCTTCCCACAGGTGAGAACCAAACAAGTTGCTCATCTGGTAGGTGGGTCTTTCTTGTTACGTGTGTTTTCATTATTGATTTGGATTGTTGTGTATGTGATTGGAAGACTTTGCTCTTAACTCCATGATACTGTGACATATCATCGCACAGTTCTCATGAGTGAAATACATGTCTAGTACCTGTGTTGATTCTTTGTAGGAGGCCAGTTCCAACAGCCTGATTGGAACTTCCAAGAAGAGTCAGCTGACCATTTCCTCTTGCACAGAGAGGGGATGTGATTGCTCTACTGGTCCTTAGCTCATTTGGAGATTAAAATGCAGTGTGTTAGGTGATCTTAGAACTACTCTGCATTGTATAGAATCTCATAAAGTTTGGGAGAGGTAAACACAGGCTTAGAATTTAGNTTCCAATTTCCACAGGCCACTCAAGAAGTTCAGATACTTCTGGCGAGGAGGGATGGAGAGATGGAGAGATGGCTCCGTGGTTAAGAGCACTGGCTGCTCCTGCAGGCTTTAGTTCACAACACCCGCATGGTGGCTCACAACTGTGTGTAGCTCAAGTTCCAGAGTATTTGATGCTTTCTTCTGACATCTGTGGGCACTAGGCATGTACCATGTGGTGCACATACATACATGCAGGCAAAACATTCATGCATATAAAATAAGAATAAGTTTCCAAAAGTTGAACTTGCCTAATTTCTCTGAATCTTCACTTTCCTACCTCTTGGCTTTNTAGCTGTCATCCATCCATCCATCAAGCCATCTTGCATACATACAATTACAAGAATGAAAATACTAAATAACTTTCATTGGTAACCAACACATGGTCTGAAATTTGGTAGATTCTTGATAGGTACTAATTTATCCTCTTGACCTCCATTACCCCATTGTTGACTACCAGAAGAAAGAAAATATAAAATTCAAAGACATTTCATTGTTTTTAAATATCATCACTGCACCATGCCATTGCTAAATATGTCTGTTTTTACATCTTTATGTTCATCCTAACTTCCTCTATATGATTAAAAAAATAGTTCAGAGATGCATTTTGCATACATAATAGTTCCAAACTCACACCATTCCTCTGACGAGGATCAATATATCAGGCTGTTATCCCTTACTAAAAGGCAGTAACGCATCGAAAGAAGAGCAGCTGACAAGATCCATTTCTACGTGTTCGGAGGAGGCAAATACAGGGTGTGGATTAGCAGTCACCCACACCATGAAGAGGGTGACTTCTCCCAAGTGCTAGATTCCTGCGAAAGTAATGAACACTTCCTAAAGTTGATTGTGATGATGGTTGCATGGTTCCTTGGCTACATCAAAAAACTATTGACTTACCCACATAAGTGGGTGAATTATGTGGCATGAGTCCCGTACNTTGATAAAGCTGCCNTTATATATTGCTGGAAATGGTGTTTATTTGAAGGAATGTTGNTGCACATCCCTGTTGCCTGTGACAGTGGTGACAATGTGTGAAGTGAGGAAAACACAGTGCTGTGAAAGGCTATCATTTACAGTTTATGGCACAAAACCCCCAGGGAGGTGAAGAGAGATGGCTTCTGCAGAATTGGGCTGGTTTGGTTAACACTGANGGGNTTGATTTCATTGTTTTAGGTCCTAAACCTCGTGCAGTCCTACGTGACCCTTCGAGTTCCTCTGTATGTTTCCTACGTGTTCCATTCCCCTGTTGGGGTAGGAGGCTGGCAGCATTTTGACTTGAAGTCAGAACTCCGGCTCACATTTGTGTATGACACTGCCATCTTGTGGAACCATGGGATCGGCAGCCCGCCGGAAGCTGAACTCCAAGGTGGGTCGGTGTGACTCCTAAAGCAACTTTCTTACCTATGGGAATTATCCAGGTTAATCTTGTTTTTATTGCAGGTAAAAGTAATGAGAGCACCTTTTAATACATTTTATTTTTATATTCATTAGTAATGCGACTATTTTAACCTTTGTCATAGAAAACTCTTGTTTAACCAAATCATATCCATGCCTCAAACTTTGCATGATGTATGACTATAAAATTTAACTTCTTTATTTCAGGCATATTCNACTCTGTCTATTTTAAGTGACTAATTGCTTATATTTTACATAACACAATCCATATAGCATCCTGGCTTTTACCAGATGGAGAGATTCCAGTAGAAAATTGGGAATAAAATCAAGGGGTAAAGTTGCACATTTTGCTTCTGAAATGAGAGAATCCATTTAAAGTCTAATGATAAACCCTGTCCTGGATTCCAGTGCTGACNCTACAATTAATTCATTGTAACCTGTGTTATCTCAGGCACATTGCTTAAACTTGGCAGGGGTTAATTTCCTATGAGGGGTGCACAGGGCTTCTATCGCCTTCTGATTTGAAACTATCATTCTGTGATACCTTAGGCAAATGTCTTACAGCACCGACGAGGAGAGCTCCTGACTGTAGGCCCCCTGTTAGCATCTGCAGATCTGTCAATATCCACGTGGGAACTGTAAAGTCCAGAAACTTATCTGGGCACATGGCTCGTATCTGTAATCCCAGNACTTCAGAGGATGAAGCAGGAGGGTTGCTGTGGGTCTGAGGACAGCCTGAGCCGTGTAATAAGACTGGCTCTCATACTAAAAATAAGCCAAAAGCAAAAGCAAGCAAAACTCANGAGTGTCAAGCTGACCCCTGAGCAGAATTTGTGGGTTGTTGTTGTTTTTCAGACTCACATTACTCTACATGATGGTACATATGACCATCTACATCACACCAACACGACATTTTCCCAGCCAGGGAGACAGTAGAAGTCAATAGCACACCTGAAGTATAATTCCATCCTATAGGACAGATTAAAATTCCCTGCGTGCTGTGAGGGAAGTGCAGTGACCACCCTCGATAACCAATCTAGATTGTGTCAAGGGTGTTAACTCCACATCTCATCTTAGAAGATACATTTAAAGTTAGTGCCTCCCCAGCTCCCTCTTTTAGGTGGAGGTGGGGGTTGGGAGGATCTTCCCAGGCGGACCTGGAATTCACTGTGTAGCCCAAACTGGCCTCAAATTCTCTCTCCTACCTCTAACTCTTCAGTGTTGGAGAAGTATTTGAAATCCCGAGTTGATTTTTGTCAGCTCATTAATTTGCCAAGGGTGGTGGTGGTGGAGGAGGAGAATCCTCAGAGTTTTCTTTAGACCTGTAAATTTGGCAGTTGTTCTGGGGAACTCAAACCAGTTTCCACTTCCTGTTTTAATCTCTACAATTTCAACAAGGCCGTTTGTTTGTCATTTCTCTCAAATTACAGCTTTGTTTTTGTAAACTAAAACTGAAAAAAAAGTATTAT
>LZPO01008545.1:13717-29282 GCA_001675575.1 Neotoma lepida | reverse complement strand
GGAAGCTGGTGGGGTGGGAGGAGGGAGGAGAGGGGGATCTGAGGTTGGTATGTAAAAGGAATGAAAGATCTTTTTAATTAAAAAATAAATAAATAAATAAATAAATAAATAAATAAAAACACATATAGGAATACAAAAAAAAAGAAAACAAGAAACTTATCTGAAAATAAGTAAAATGTATTAATATGGAACCAATATAAGGAGAAATGCCAATATCTGACACATATGTGAACCTCACACTGGGAATGATGTAGGGAAATGCAACATGGAAAAGCCCTTGCTACTTTGTAACCATTTGAGCACTAAAAATGAAAGGCTATCACATACAGATTTGACCCAATTAGAAATTCAGGGTCTTTATTGCCCACCTGAAATTGTACTTTTTGACTAGTGTGATGTTTACTCAGGTCTTTATCATTTATTGGCTGTTTTGTTTATTTTACCTTATCATTTGTTATTTATCTATTATGNATTGCTTCCTTACAATTATGTGTTTACTTGGATTTTATATGTTGGGAGAAAGAACTGATCACTGATCTTTGACACTTCTCATCTACTATAAACATGTGCAGCTAAATCCCCTCCCCCACAGGACTCAGGTTAGCTGCAATGCACACAGCTTGATTTGCTGTGCTTTGGTTTTCTGCTTTCCTTGTAATTACTTCTTTTCCATGTGAGCCCTTTAGAAGCTACTTTCTACCTATAAACATCTGGAGATTTTCCAGGTATCTTTCTTACGTTAGTTTTCATGTTCACTCACTTGTGGTTAGATAGCATACTCCAAGTCATGTTGATGGCTTTAGACTTAGATAAATGTGGGCTTTGGTTGAGGATGTGATCTTTTTATTGAACATTCCATATAAATTCAAAAATAATACATATTCTGCAGGCACTCCTCACTCCTTTCCTTCCTCCTCCCTTCCTGTTCTTCTCTTTATCAGTTAAGCAATATTTTTGCAATCTACTTTGCCCTCTGGGTGTTTCATTAGGTATAACTTGTTTGTTTTATTTTAATTGTTTCTCAAAAAGTTAAAATATATGTCCCTAATATATTACATTCAGTTACCATAACTTACAAAGTGTCTATTCTAAATCTCTCCATTTTTGCAAAAGCGTGCATTTTTCTTATACATTCTTATANGTTTTACAAACATGTATAAATTCATTTCTGTCATTTCCCTTTCTTACGTAAGTATCATTCTAAAAAAAGTAAAGATAAGAGGAATTTAAAAAATTTGAGTGTATATGTGTGTGTGCAGCCGTATGTGCAGGTACACTCACCCGAGTGGGTATATATGGCGATCAGAGGCTGATGTTGGTATGTATGAGTGAGTATACTAGAACACACACACGCACACANGCACACACGCATACCAGGTCTCACTGACCCCACTGATTGTCTAGTCTGGCCAGCTAGGAAGCCTTCCAGGATCTGTCTGTCTCTGTCCCCACCNTCTAGTCCTGGGTTTCTAGGAACATACCACCANACCCAGCTTTACATGAGTGCTGGGGATCTGAGCTCTGGTTATTATGCTTGCACAATAAACTTTTAACCCACTGAGCCATCTTCTCAGCCAGAAAANATTAGCATATCTAATTTACTGTCGTTGCTACTATTATTTTTTATATAGATCCCCATTTTGATTTTCTTTTCATTGTCACTGTTTTGTTTCATCTAGTGATGCCTCCTGTATGTTANACAAATGCTCTACCACTGAGCTCTACCACAGATCCCCCAACTGGTGTCATTTANGTTCAGCCTGAAGATGATTAAAATTCGTTANACACGTGTATGAAGTAATTGACAAATAAAAATGTGATCCACATCATATCATAACTGATATAAAATTATATNATTTTTTCTTTGTTAAGTATCAAAAAATTATTTCATTGTTTTACAATTTGCATTTTTCTCATGAGTAGATAGAAACATTCTTGTCACTATATATTACATGTGATATTTATCTGGCTACTTTCAGTATTTTCTCTTCATCAGTTCTGTGATCATCATAGTTTGATCATAATGAACACTGAAATGGTTTTCTTCAGGTCAGTCCTACTGTCTTTTGAGATGTGTAAGCAAATTCTACATTTTTTTTCTCATCACCTTTGAAAGTTTCCAACCCGGATAGTGTTAAGAATTTTTTNTTTTGATGGATATCACCTTTTCCTTGACTTGGTTGGTTGACTGGTTGGTTTGTACTAGAGACTAAACCTGGGGCCTTGCATACATAGGCAAGTGCTTTACCACTGAACTATATGCCCACACTCTGATTCCCTTTGTGATTCCATGTTATACACACTTAGGACCACTTGANTGTTGTGATAGTTGTGGAAGCTCTTTCATTTGTTTTCAGCTTCCTTTTGCATAATTTCTTCTCTCCTTTTCCACTAACTCACNGCTGTTTTTTCTGTAGAGAGCTCTCCTCTTTAAACCTATGCAGTATGCTTTCAGATGCACTATTTTCATTTTTGGATTAAGTATAACCATTAGGATATGTATTAGTTACTTTCCCATTGCTGTGATAAAACACCATGGCCAAGGGAACTTATAGAAGGAAGGGTTTTATTTAGCTTATGGTTCCAGGAGCATAAGATTCTGTCATAGCTGGAAGCATCCCAGCAAGCTGCTGTCACGGCAACTGGAACTGGATGCTGAGAGCTCACATCTTGAACTGCAAACNCAAAGAANGGAGCGTGAACAAGAAATGGCAGTAGTCTTCAAACTCCCGAAACCTATCTCCAGGAACACACTTCCCTACCAACACAACACCACCAACTGGAGACCAAANATTTAAACATCTGACCCTCTGGGGACATGTTCATTCAAACCACCACACAATCCTTTTATGTCTTCTGGTTTTAAATCTACCAGACTCTTGGACCCTTTACATGTTTCATTTATTTGTTGAAATTCTTTTTACTAATTGTAGGAATGTATCTTTTTTATTTTATACTCTTGTCTTAGGTTACAATTGTTGTGATGTAACATCATGACCGAAAGCAAACTTGGGGAGGAAAAGATTTATTTCTCTCACAGTTCCATATCGCAGTTTATCATTGAAAGCAATGAGGTCAGAAACTCAAAGACTGTAGGAACCGATGCAGAGGCCATAGAGGGGCGCTGCTTACTGACTTGCTCCTCATAGCTAGATCAGCCTGCTTTCTTCTAGAACCTAGGACCACCAGCTCANAGGCCCTCCCCCATCAATCGCTAATTAAGAAAATGCCTTACAGCCTGATCTTTTCTCAATTGAGTTTCACTCCTTTCAGATAACTCTAGCTTGTGTCAAGAGCTGACATAAAATTAGCCACCACAACCCTTGAACATAACTATAACCATTTTAAATCCCTTATCTGATAACTCTATCACACCTATAATATCAGGGTCAGTTACAGGACAGATTTCTCTATCATTTATATCTTCCATATAGATTGGTTTTGCTCAAAATGTAATAGGTACTGCATGTTTGGTGTGTCTGAATTTCATTACCTTCCTGAATTGAAGACTGAGCTTCATTGTATGCAGCATAGCAATTGTTTGATCCTTTCAATGTTGATTTTGTGATATGTCTGGTGGTTCAAGGGTCTCCTTTCACTCTGAGGCTAATTTGTCCTACTTCTGGAGAAAGGCCTATGTTAATTAGGTTTTCCATTGCTGTGATAAAACACCATGACAAAAGCAACTTTGGGAAGAAAGTGTTCANGTCACTTATACTTCCATGTTACAGTCCATCANTAAGAAAAGTCAAAGCTGGAACTCAAAGCATGAACCTAGAGGTAGGAGCTGATGCAGAGGTCATGGAGAGATGCTTCTCACTGGCTTGCTCCTCATAATTTGCTCAGCCTACTTTCTTATATGCTGCAGGACCAGCAACCCAGGGTTGGCACCACCCACAATGGGGTTGGGTATCTTAATTACTTTTCTATTGCTGTGACAGAATGCCATGACCAAGGCAATTATAAAAGAGAGCATTTGATTTGGCTTACAATTTCAGAGGATTAGAGTCCATGACAGCAGAGCAAAAGGAACAGCTCAGAGCTCACATCTTGATCCACAAGGATAAGTCAGAGACAAAGTAGGAATCACCGGACTCTTCTGAAACCTCAAAGTCCACTCCCAGGGACACAGGTCCTCCAGCAAGCCACACCTATAATTCTCCCAAACATTTCCACCAACTGGAGACCAAGTATTCAAATACATGAGCCTACGAGGCCGTTCTCACTCAAACCACCGCACTAGGCCTTCATATATAAATTAATAATAAGAAAATGCACTACAGATTTGCCCATAGGCAAATGTTATAGAGACATTCGATCAAATGAGAGTCTCCCTTGCCAAAAGACTGTAGCTTGTCTCAAGATGACCTAAAAGTAGCCAGGATGGGGCCTTTCTAAGTTCTCTACTGAATGCCTAGGGCCATTACACAGTGACTGCTAAGAACTGAATGCCTCTAAGAACAGTGTAAACTGGCAACTCCCAAGTATTGATTGGTCCTTTGTCTGGTATTTGCTCCTTACTCGGCCACCCAGCTGCCCACTCTGCATGCTTACCAGTCAATATCTAAACCGGGAATTAAGTTTTCCCCTGCACAGACTTCTGCATCTCTTCCCCGTGTTACTCTATTGTGCTCATTATTCTTTTCATTCCCCAAATTCTAACCTTAACATTCTCTCCAAAGGCTAAATTCTCAACTCACAGAAGCCACTCAGTTCTCTGTGAGCTCAGCATCTCTGAAAGTGTTGCCTTGTATCTTAGTGTATCTCACTTACAGCCTGATGAGGCCATTCTCTGTCACACTAGAAGCAACACTGAAGGCCACCTCAGTGCAACTCTCTTGCTGTTCTCGATGTGATGCTTGTGTAAAAGTTCTAGCTGGACATCTGTCTTCTCAGCACTATGTAAGGGAGAAAAGTGCAGGACACCATCTTTTCACATTTAGAGTTCACACTGAATTTTCCAGGCTGCAGTTGGTTTCAAGCTAAAAGGATGAGTTAGAGATGGAGCTTCCAGGAGGTAATTAATCACTTGTAATCAGGACTTACTGCTATTCACAAGATATGAAAGAAGCAAAAGAAAGAATAAGTGACTTCATCATCTTTGGAGGGTCATTACAAATCCTGCTAAGGTTACACTCATTAAAACTGCTATTAAGTTTTCTTCCCCCATCAGGATAGTTAATTAATTCTTCCTTATATTTTAAGATTAAAGCTATTATGAGATAAAAAATAAAAACTAACATGTCCATAGTCGGGGCAATGTGACAATTTTAGAAAGTTGTTAAAAGACCATCCCCCTCAAAAAACTTAAAATGAAATTGTGGTAAATTATTCTGGGCCCCTAAATTAAAAGGCAAACACTGGCAGTCAGTGTACATTTAGCCTATTTCATTAATTTGGCCTGGATTCTTCTTCTGTTTTGTTTTGTCTTATTTTGTTTTTCATTAACAGTGATTTTTATATTCATTTAGATGATCTCGTTTTATAAAGCTAGTTCATACAACTCAAGGAAAATTCTTTAGGAAAAGTACTGTTACAAATCCAAAACCCTAAGACCTACCCAGGACCTTCTGAGATGGTGAACGACAAGAACAACTCACTCTCATTGATAACCTCATAAGAAAATTGCATCTCTTTAATTGTGTTGAGTATACACATTACTTCATGTACTCCACTTTACCGTTAGTGACTGTTATGCTGTAATTAGTTGGTTCTTNATCTTCTCCCTGCTTTTTCTGTAGCATCTGCATAATTTGGTTGAATACCTAATCTTAGGGAATAAAATAGCTAATATTCCTAAAGCAATGTGCTTGGCAATCTCCTGAGCATTTTATGTGTATCAACTCACTAAATATTGTTAGCACTTTATGAAATAGATGTTACACTATATTTTCTACATTTTGTAGACAGAAATACTGCAATACGGAGAAGTTCATAACTCATCCAAATGGTAGAACCAGCCAATGAGCCCAGAACCAGACTTCAGCTTCTCTTGACATTATAGTGTTCTGCTTCTTGGCCATTCATGGATGTTGAGGAAAAGCACATGATTTTGATAAGTAACCTAGACACTAAGTCTTCTGGAGTATATGAGTCCAAANGCATCTCCTCAAATACTGATTATCTGGTGCTGCATGTAGGAGCCAGTGAGATGCTATAAAACTAAGACTCCGAGGATAAAATTGAATGTTTTANATCTCTGTCTTGATACTAAGGCTATTATTGGATATGGGTTAGCATGTTGATAGGATGAAGATGGACTAAAATGGACAGAGGAAAAAAAAGTTGCATTTGTGAATGCTGACTTTGTTGAGGCTCATTTGAGACATCCCATTGTCTACTTCTAGGACCCAGAGAACATCATTTATAACATCAAAAAAAAGTCCTCAAAAATTGGGAAAGTCAAGTTGATGTGTGTCTTTATGAGAATACCCCAGCAGGTCCATCAAAGTCAGAACTACAGAGGAGGGTGAAAAGAAGTCTCAGGAGCAGTAACAGGAGCAGGTGCAGGTAATCAGGGCACACTCTGCAGTTCACTTTGTTAAGGAGTATCATTGTCATCATATACTGAACATTAAATATAAAAACACCTAAGTACATTCTGAAGACTCAAATGCAATAGATCTTTGGTGAGGTCTGGTGTGTGCGTGTGTGTGTGTGTGTGTGTGTGTGTGTGTGTGTGTGTTGAAAGCTTCAGTAGTGCTTCTGATGTCCAGCCAATGGTGGGCCTTTGGTGAGGTCTGGTGTGTGTGTGTGTGTATGTGTGTGTGTGTGTGTGTGTGTGTGTGTTGAAAGCTTCAGTAGTGCTTCTGATGTCCAGCCAATGGTGGGCCTTAGAGGAGAGAGCACAACAATGCAAGAAGTACAAGGCTGTAGGGACACATGAAGGGACACCTGCTCTAGTTTGTGGTGTAGTGGGACACAGAAGATTTTATGGCAAGTGTTCAATTTAAAATGAGACTTGTAAATAAAGGAAGTAAAGTAGCTAAGAGAAAACACAGTAAAGAAAAAAAGGAAAGCTGTGGAAATGGGCATGCCCTTGCTCCACTACTGAAAGAATCTGCATTCAGAACCCCAGAGCCACGAAAAAGCTGGGTGTGGAGGTGAGTGGAATCCCAGTACTGCAGCCAGAGACGAGATGATCCCAGGTACTCCCTCCCAATCCAGTCTAGTTAAAATGCCAAACTCTAGATTCAGTAGTGAAGTGATTAGAGAAACTCTAGCCATGAGAATAACAAGTTGTATTTAAATTCCTGTTGGGGTATTTAAATTCCTGTTGGGGAGTGCCCACCTCGTGCTACATATGTACTAACACAACTCAGAACAAGATTTGCACAACTGCTTGTGCTTCCTGGGAGAATAAAAACAGGTTTTCTTTTCTTTTTATGTTAAGAAATTTTTTATTCACTTTACATACCAACCACAGATTACCCCTCTCTTCCCTCCTCCAGCCCCCCAGCTTCCCCCCAACCCACCCCTCATTCCCTCCTCAGACAAGGTAAGGCCTCCCATGGGGAGTCAGCAGAGCCTGGTACATTCAATTAGGGCAGATCCAAGCCCCTCCCCCTGCATCAAGGCTGTGCAAGGTGTCACACCACAGGTAGTGGGCTCCAGAAAGCCAGCTCCCCACCAGGGATGGGTCCTGATCCTACTGCCTGGGGGCCCCTTGAGCAGATCGAGCTACACAACTGTCTCACTTATGCAGAGGGCCTATCTAGTCCTGTGGAGACTCCACAGCTGTTGGTCTAAAGTTCATGAGTTCCCACTAGCTTGGTTTGGTTGTCTCTCTAGGTTTCCTCATCACATTCTTGACCCCTCCCCCCTTAGTCATAGACTCCCTCTTCTCTCTTCAACTGGACTTCTGGAGCTTGGTCTGGTGCTTGGCTGTGGATCTCTGCATCCACTTCCATAAGTTACTGGATGAAGGCTCTTGATGGCTAAGATCAAAAACACTGAGGACAGCTTATGTTAGAGAGGATGTGGAACAAGGGGAACACTCCTCCACTGTTGGTGGGAGTACAAACTTATACAGCCACTTTGGAAATCAGCATGGGTGGTTTCTCAGAAAATTGGAAATCAATGTACCCAAGGAATGCTCAATCATACCACAAGGACATTTGCTCAACTATGTTCATAGCAGCATTATTCATAATATTCAGAACCTGGAAACAACCTAGATGCCCCTCAACTGAAGAATGGATGAAGGAAATGTGGTACATGTACACAATGGATCACTACTCAACAGAGACAAACAATGACATCATGAAATTTGCAGGCAAATGCATGGAACTAGAAAATATCATCCTGAGTGAGGTAACCCAGACTCAGAAGGACAAACATGGTATGTACTCACTCATAAGTGGATACTAGATGTAAAGCTAAGGATAGCAAGACTACAACCCACAGCTCCAGAGAAGTTAGCTAACAAGGAGGACCCTAAGAAGGATACATGAATCACCCTGCAGAGGGGAAATAGACAAGATTCCATGAATAAAACAAGTTTTCTAAATTATGTCCATAAACTCATTCTGTTTAATCATTTACTTAATTCAAATTCCTAGTGTCATTCTCATGTCTGCTTTGAAAGGTATTTTGTAGGCAGAAATATTCATTTAAAATTAAATTTTAATTACACAAGTAATACATGAATATATTCTCCATATAAATGATTAAAAGATTAGACACAAAAGGTATTTAATTTCATTGCCCATCTTGAGTTCCTCTTCCAATATAGCCACTATTGCCAATTTAGAATATGTCTTTTAAGGCTTTCTTTATACATATTTATATACATTATACAGAATAATTTTACATATAAGAGTTATAAAATATAAATAGAGCTATAAAGTATAAAAATATCATCACAATGGATTTGAGTTCTCTACAGTTTTTCCCGGAGATTGAACATTACCTGAACAAAACAAATTTCTAACTAAGTGTGTGTGAATGATGATTTCAAAGATTAGTGATTTCGGGCTCCTAAGCAGAGCAGAGCGTTTGACCTTGGGTAAATCAGTACTTCCTGTGAGTAAGTGTGTGTGTGTGTGTATGTGTGTGTGTGTGTGTGTACACATTTTTGTGTGTGCAGGTGTGTAGGTGTGTATCTACATGCAAGTATGTTCATGTGTAGCTGCACATGTAGTCCATATGTCAACCATTTATATATGTATGTATGTGTATGTATATATTACATGCATATCACACACATACATATACACGTGTATATATTTATATTTATTTATATATACAGGATCCCTTACTGATGTAGAGTCCATTGAGAGCAAGTTCCAGGGGTCTTCTTCCAACTCCCTAGCACTATCACTAGGATTACAAATACGTATCATAGCACCTAGCTTTTTTACATATGTTCTGGACATCACACTCAAGCTCTCATGCTTTAATGGCAATCAGTTTATCAAATGAGTTACCTCCCTGGCCCCAAATCGCTACTTCTTTTCACCTATTTCATTATCTTTGAAATAGAGTCAATATTAATTTTCTGATAGGATTAAAACACCAAGAGCAACTTAGAGGAAGCATTTATTTGAACTTACGCTTCCAGATAAATAGAATCCTTCATCATCATGGCAGGAAGCATGGCAGCAGGTAGGCATGGTGTAGGGCTCACATCCTGAACAACAAATACAAGCGGAGAGAGCCATCTGAATGGCTTACGGCTTTGAAACCTCAGAGCCTACACCTAGTGACATGCTTCCCCTAGCAAGGCCACACCTCCTAATCCTATCCAAATAGTGCCACCAACTGTGGATCAAGTATTCAAACATAGGAGCGTCTGGGGCAGGTATTCTCATTCCAACTATGACATCCTTCTCTCTTCTACTTCCTGGGGTGCAGGAGGGTTTACACACAACCAAAAGAAGGTGTTTGCAAAGATGATAAAATTAGGACTAGCACATAATCAGCTGTCACTGTTTATGTAAAACCTACTTAGAATGATGCTGTTTCCATGAACACTTCCCTGCTCCTGCAAGACGTTATTTCTGAGGACAGTAGTATTTAATCTGTGCCTATTTTAAGCATTTACAACAGTCCTATACTGCATGGTTACATTTTTTCTTGTTTATAATCTTTAGACTCTCAAACTGCAATGAGTTGTCTGAAGGATCTTCGAACTTTATATGAAGTGGATGTTTCTAAAACATTTTGGTTATATATGGGAAATATCACTTAGACACTTGAAAACAATTCTATGAAAAACTTTAAGGGTAAGGCAGTACACACATAATGTGGCCTTCCTGGGAGTATAGACTGAGTTCCTTTTAGAACCTCTCAGTGGTGCTCAGCATAAGACAATATGTGGNTGAAGCTGTAACTGTGGTGAAGGAGTAAAGGAAACTCTAACACCCTAGCCGTTGATCTTAAATCTGATGGTCTCCCCGTGGCTAATTGTGTCTTCAAGTCCTCTATTTAATTGATCAGAAAATTACATCATGTTAAATGATGTTCACAAATACAGCACACAGACAAGTGTATTAGTCCATGGGCTGGAGAGACATTCATTTTTTACTGCTCTAATAATAGAATTATCTAAAATTCAGAATTCCTGATGACCTTTGTAGTTAAAGATTGCATACATGGCCCAAAGCCATCACTGTGCGGAGTCCTAATTTTTTTTATAATTTTAATTTTTTTTTGGAAANTAGATTTTTTTCCATATAATATATTCTGATCATGGTTTCTCCTCTCCCAAGTTCTCCCAGATTCTCCCCACATCCCCATCCATCCAACTCCACACTCTTTCTTTCTCTCTCATTAGAAAACAAATAGGCAACTAAAAAAGAAAGAGAAGGAGAGAGAATAGGACAATAATAAACAAACAGGGAGAAAAAGAGCCAAAGGAAAAGCACAAGAAACACATACAGACAGAGACACACATGCTCACATACACACTTGCACACACAGAAATCCCATAGAAACACAAAATTAGAAACCATAATATAGAAGCAAAAGACCTATAAGGTAATGTAGTGTGTGTGTGTGTGTGTGTGTGTGTGTGTGTGTGTGTGCCCCAGACAAAACAGCACGAAATAAAAACCCTCCAAAAATACCATGGAGTTTGTTTTGTGATAGAAATCTATTGCTGGACATGGAGCTTGCCCTTGAGTGTGGTTTGCATATCTAATGAGACTCTGTTGAAGAAAACTAATTTTTCTTTTGCAAGCTGTTATCTACTGGGGGGATGGGAGCCTGTGTCCACTTCCCTGTCTCAGTGCTGGGACCCCCAACTTGCTTAGACCTGTGCATGTACATGCTGCCAGTCTCTGTGATTTCATATGTGCATTAGCTCTGTTGTGTCTAGAAATCCTTGTTTCTTTGGTGTCTTCCACCCCTTCTGGTGCTTCAATCTTTCTGTCTCCTCTTCCACAAAGTTCCCAGATCACTAAGGGGAGGATTTGATGGAGACATCCTAATTAGGACTGAGTGTAACAAGGTCTCTCAGCCTCTTCACATTATTCAGTCATTGGTCTCTGTATTTGTTCCCATCTACTGCAGGAGGAAGCTTCTCTGATGATGGCTGAGCAAGACACTGATGAGTATATGAATATATGAGTATCTCAGAATGTAATTAGGAGTCATTTTATTGCCACATTTTCTTAGCAAAATAGGAATATTTTCTTTTTAAGTGTGTCCATGGGCTGCCTAGTCTCAAGTTCTTGGCCATCTGAGCAGTTTCAAGCATGGGTTCCATCTCATAGAGTAGGCTTTAAATCCCATAAGGCAATGATTGGTCACTCCCACAACTTTTGTGCCAGTATTATATGAGTGCATAATACAGGCAGGTCATCTTAACTATGATGAGTCCTATTTTTTTCTTTTAATTTACTCATTGAAAACTTCATACTTATTGACAATGTATCTTTTTTATGGCATTCTGTTACCTTACTCCAACATGAGCCAAAATGAACCATTTGTTGTTTTGTTTTGTTTTGTTTTTAATTAACAAAATTATCCCTTCATTTTACACATCAAGCAAAGATCCCCCTCCTCCCTCTTCCTCCCAGACTCCCCCTCCCAACCCACCCCTCTCTCCCTACCTCCACAAGAAGACAAGGCACATCCACAACTGTCTCCCCATGCACAGGGCCCAGCCCAGTCCCATTCAGGCTCCAAAGCCACTGATTCAACTTTCATGACTTCCCACTAGTTTGGTTTGTTCGTCTCTTCAGGTTTCTCCATCATGATCTTGATGCACTTGTTCATAGAATCTCTCTTCTCTCTCCCTTACTGGACTCCTGGAGCTCTGCCTGGTGCCTGGCTGTGGATCTCTGCATCTGCTTCTATCAGTCCCTGGAGAAAAGCTCTGTGATGACAATTAGGGTATTCACTGATCTGATCACTGTGGCAAGCCAGTTCAGTTCAGGCACCCTCTCCACTATTTCTAGTAGTCCAAGCTGGGGTCATCCCTTGGGATTCCTGGGAACTTACCTAGGACCCGATTTCTCTCTATCCCTATGATGTCTCCCTCTATGGTATCTCTTTCACTACTTTCCCACTCATTTCCCATCCCCTACCCTCCATTGCCCACCCCTCATCTCCAGTTTACTCATGGACATCTCATCTATTTCCACTTCCCAGGGTGATCCATGCTTCCCTCTTTGGGTCTTCCTTGTTAGCTANCTTCTCTGGAGATAATGTATCTTGATCATGTCCACACCTCACTCCCTGCCCTTCTAACTCCCTCCAGAACCCCTATATATATTGCCCTCCCAACTTCTTGTTATATTTTATAACTTCTATTATAATTTATTTTAACCCTCTGAGTCCAATTAGTACTGGTCATACACACATGAATANGGATCATTCATTGGGACATAGAAAACTTACCCAGGGCCACACTTCTAAAGAAAACAGATTCTCATTCTCTCAGTAGCCATCAATTACTAATAGCTCCTCTGTCAGATTAGGGCCTTGGGATTTCCTCCCCACTTCATTCTGGAATTTTTAACTGGCTTGGTGATTGCAGGGCTTGTTTAGGTAGCCACAGCTGCTAGCATGTTCAGAGACCATCATTTCACAGCCAAACCCCCAACAGCATCCTCCATCTTATCTTTTTGCTCCCTCTTCTGAGATGTTTCCTGAGTCTTGGGGAAGCAGGATGGATACAGATGTCCCACCTATAGCTGAACACTCAGTCATTTATTCTCAGCACTTAGTCCAGTAATATATCTCTGCATTAATGACTACTCAGTGCAAGTAAAAGCTTCTCTGACCAAGGCTGAGAACAGCTCAACCTGTGAATACAAACATAAATATTTAGAAGGCAATTCAACAACATGACCATTTAGAAGAATGTCACTATGTTCTCCTCTAGGGCCTATGACTTCCCAAACTATGGTTTTTGACATGCTTACAGTGCTGAGTATGAATTCCCTCTTGTGAAGCAGACTTCAAATCTAATCCAGAGAGAAGGTAGTCAGGTCCATAAACAATATTGCCACTATTGTACTAGGGGGTACATCTTGCCTGGCAGGTCAGTATTATAGCATGGGGACCCAGTGCTGGATAAAATCATTGATTTCTTTTCTCCCTCAGCAACTTTAATNACACCATCCAGCACTATGAAACGAAGCCAGCAGGGGGCTTTCCTTGGTCAGTTCAAGGTTAATTTCTCTGTGTTCTTCAACAAAAGTCTATGATGTCTTCAGCAATATAAACTTATCTGGTTATGGCAGGAAGCCAAGGACAATGGCAATAACCTGCATTGGTCTAGATGCCTCTGGGGCCTCTCTGGCCAGTAACTCATAGGGAGATAACCTGTGCCTCAAAGTGAGATCTTCATTTAATTATCTATGTTTCTTGGGAGTAGCATTGTTTATGAATGTGGGCTATTTTTGTTTAAAGCTCTGTTTAAAAATTATATTTTTAATTATATTACAAGCCAGTGGGGTTTCATAAACTTCTTTATACATCCTTAGTTTTTACTAACTCATTCCCTTTCCATTTTCCCAACTCATTGTCCTCATACCTACTTTCCTTTAGTTCCAAGTACTCACCCCTTGTTCCTTCATATCATATATGTCCTACTACCACTTCTTACTACATTTTCTAACTGGGATTACGATATCAGAAGTTCCCAGCAGCTTTGCATGCAGACTTCATTAAGCCTTCCCCTGGCCCCTCATTTCCTCATCACTCTACTACCTGCCGGAACCCTTCTGCTCCCAGCATTTCCCCTCTCTACTTTCATTAATGGAATACTTAGTAAAACCTGCTATCATCAAAATAATCAGGCTCTCTCTGTTTGACTAGCTAAGATTTAACTTCTGCAGATTGAAGTGGCCTTTTTTTTTAAAGAAGCCAAATCAAAAATCATAATAGAATCTTAATTATTACCTTGACTTTATTCTTTGTAGTTTCATTTTGGGGAATATTAAATGGAAAACAATACTTAGAATATTCTGCTGCAGACAGATATATCTTGCAACAGTTTCTTTCATGGAATCTGGAGCCATATAGAAAACCCATCTCCTAAAACAAAGGACACCACCAATATTTTTGTGGTGTCAAAAATACCTCTGAGCAATTATATCATGACCTCATCAGAGGATGCTGACTGATTGTTACTATTAACAGTAAATTGCATACAAAATTTCTAATTTACATATGGATTTATACATAATCGTGTGACTTGAATATGGTTACTTATAACACTATAAAATATGTTCTGTGTTTGTATTATAAATTCACACAGCATGACTCAACATGACATTATATGAGCCAAAACTTCTATATGCTTTCCTGAATAATACATAAGTATTTGGATGTACCCATATTTGGCAAGTCTGACTATTAGTGGTTGGAAGCTTGGCAGGAAAAGCATCTTAGGTATATAAAAAAATGAAATGATTCAGCTGGTGGGGGAGGGCAATAACAGAAAAACAGACACTCTGAGAAGTGCAGTGGGTGGGTGCTTGCTCATTACACTTCATTTCTGAAACATAGGGAAGATAACGCTTGCAGCAGAGCACACAGCCAGTCAGAGCTAGTTAGCATGCCTTTTGAGATTCAGTTTATTAAGAAGCTATAATTCCAGGAAGGTTTCTTAACTAGGACAGTTCAAACCTTCACTAAAAAAAAAAATCACATTTTAATTCCAGGATTCTCAATTTATAGAAAGCCCAAGGCTAGAGACTTACACTGTGGAGAAAGAAAGAATCACCACTCAATATTTAAAGGAGAAACGCTGTTGATAAAACAGAAGATTGGTCTGAAAAATACAGAATTACACTTACTTTTTAAAAATATTCCCATGAATAGCATTGTAACCTGTGTATAAATATTTCATATGTTAGGGATTAGTTCACTGCTCTGCTCCTTTAAAGATGATTGCATTTTTATAGAAGAAAGGGATAATTTTGAGCCTAAAAAGAACTGAAAATTAAGTAGACTAAATCTTTCATGTTTAAAAGAAATGAATTTTATATATTTGAATATTTTATCCAATATTCCTCTAGTGAGGAATCCTATTCTTTCATATTATATATATATATATATATATGTGTGTGTGTGTGTGTGTGTGTGTGTGTGTGTGTGTGTGTGTAGT
>LZPO01008544.1:10438-22395 GCA_001675575.1 Neotoma lepida | reverse complement strand
TAAAAGGCCGAGAACCAGATGGAACCAGTGCAGCTTCTACCAGACCTTCAGAGAAGCATTAATAATAATCCTACTCAATTATTTCATAAAATAGGAGATCAGGATTGCTTCTGAACTCTTTTTATAGAATATTATCCTGACACTTAAACCAGATAAGGATACAGCAGAAAAAGAAANTCACCGGCTAGTCTCCCTGGTGAACATAGAAGAAATATTCTTAATAAAACACTGGCAAACTGACTTCAAGATCATATTTAAAAATCATATAGCACTAACCTGTCTGCTTCATTCCAGAGATGAAAGGAGGATTCAGCACACAAAGACAAAAATCACACTAGTATCTTAATAGGTACAGAAAGTCTTTGGACAAAATACATCATATTTCATGTTGAAATTTATCATGACTTGGGATTGCAAGGAGAATATCACAACGTAAAGAGACTATGTACACCAAACCTACAGCCAACATCACTCTAAATGAAGAATAACTCAAAGCATTCTCACTAAGCTCAGGACAAAGACATGTTTGCCCTCTGTCTTCTCAGTTAGACATACTGTTTGAAGTTTTAGAGCAGTAAGTCAAAAGAAGGAAAGCAAGAGGATATACATATACATAAGAAAAGAAGTGAATGTACCTTTGTTTGCAGATAGTTAATTCTCTCTATAAAAGACCCTAGATACCCAATGAAGCCTCTTAGAGTTCATAAAAACTCTCAAGAAACAATTTACACATAAAAAAATTATTATAGCAAACATACNAAAAAGAAATCAAGGCATTAATCCCACTGACAACAAAGAGATGGGTAAGTGAAACCTTTCAGAAATCAAACCATAAACAAATGACTTCAAGGAATACTCTGGAAGACAAAAAGACCTCCAATGCTCAAAGATCTGAAGAATTGATAATATAAAAATGACCATCTCCCCAAAAGCTAATTATAGATTTAATGCAATCACAATCAAAATTTTAGGCCATTCTTCACAGATATTGAAAAAAATCTTTAGAAGTATATACATTATGTGGGCTATGAATTTTCCTCTTAGCACGACTTTCATAGTGTCCCATCAGTTTGGGTATGTTGTGCATTCATTTTCAATGAATTCTGGGATGCTTTTAATTTCTTTATTTCTTCCTTGACCCATTGGTGATTCAGCTGAGCATTATTCAGTTTCCATGAGATTGTAGGCTTTCTGTAATTTTTGTTGTTGTTAAAATCTAACTTTAAACAATGGTGGTCTGATAAAACACAGGAGGTTATTCCAATTTTCTTGTATCTGATGAGATTTGCTTTGTGACCAAGTATGTGGTTGATTTTAGAGAAAGTTCCATGGGGTGCTGAGAAGAAGGTATATTCTTTTGTGTTAGAGTGGAATGTTCTGTAGATATCTATTAAGTCCATTTGAGTCATAACATCTGTTAGATCTCTGGTTTCTCTGTTAAGTTTCTGTCTGACAGACCTGTCCATTGGTGAGAGTAGGGTGTTGAAGTTCCCCACTACTAGTGTGTGGGTTTTGATGTATGATTTAAGCTTTAGTAATGTTTCTTTCACATATGTGTGTTCCCTTGTATTTGGGGCATAAATGTTCATATCATTAAATGCCCACATAAAGAAGTTAGAGAAATCTCTCACTTTGGATTTAACAGCACACCTCAATGCTCTAGAACAAAAATAAACAAACTCACCCAGGATGAATAGATGCCAGAAAATAATCAAATTGAGAGCTGAAATTAATAAAATAGAAACAAAGAGAACAATACAAAGAATCAATGAAACAGAGTTGGTTCTTTGAGAAAATCAACAAGATAGACAAGCCCTTATCCAAACTAACCAAAGGCAAAGAGAGAACATCCAAATCAACAAAATTAGAAATGAAAAGGGAGACATAACAACAGACAATGAGGAAATCCAGGGAATCATTAGGTCATACTTCAAAAACTTATACTCCACAAAATTGGAAAATTTAAAATAAATGGACAATTTTCTGGATAGGTACCACAAACCAAAATTAAATCAAGACCAGATAAACAATTTTAATAGATCTGTAACCCTAAGGAAGTAGAAACAGTCATTAAAAGTCTCCCAACCAAAAAAAGTCCAGGACCAGATGGCTTCAGCACAGAATTCTCCCAGAATTTCAAAGAAGAGCTAATACCAATACTCTTAGAATTGTTCCACACTATAGAAACAGAAGGAACATTACCAAACTTTTTTTAAGAAGATATAGTTACNCTGATACCCAAACCACACAAAGATGCAGCAAAGAAAGAGAATTACAGATCAATCTCCCTCATGAACATTGATGCAAAAATACTCAATAAAATACTAGCAAACCGAATCCAAGAACACATCAAAAACATTATCCACCATGAACAAGTAGGCTTCATCCCAGGGATGCAAGGATGGTTCAACATAAGAAAATCTGTCAATGTAATACACCATATAAACAAACTGAAAGAAAAAAAACACATGATCATCTCATTAGATGCTGAAAAAGCCTTTNACAAAATCCAACACCCCTTCATGATAAAGGTCTTGGAGAGATNAGGAATACAAGGAACATATTTAAACATAATAAAAGCAATTTACAGCAAGCTGACAGCCAACATCAAATTAAATGGAGAGAAACTAAAAGCAATTCCACTAAAATCAGGAACAAGACAAGGTTGTCCACTCTCCCCATTTCTATTCAATATAGTCCTCAAAGTTCTAGCTAGAGCAATAAAACAACAAAAAGAGATCAAGGGAATACAAATTGGAAAGGAAGAAGTCAAACCTTCACCATTTGCAGATGATATGATAGTATATATAAGTGACCCCAAAAATTCTAACAGGGAGCTCTTACAGCTGATAAACACCTTCAGTAATGNGGCAGGATAAAAGATTAACTCAAAACAAAACAAAAAACCAGTAGTTCTCCTATATACAAATGATAAACGAGCTGAGAAAGAAATCAGAGTAACATCACCCTTTACAATAACCACAAATAACATAAAATATGTTGGGGTAACTCTAACCAAATAAGTGAAAGACCTGTATGGCAACAACTTTAAGTCTCTGAAGTAAGAATTTGAAGAAGATATCAGAAAACGGAAAGATCTCCCATGCTCGTGGATAGGTAGAATTAACATAGTAAAAATGACAATCTTACCAAAAGCAATCTACAGATTCAATGCAATCCCCATCAAAATCCCAACACAATTCTTCACAGACCTGGAAAGAACAATGCTCAACTTCATGTGGTAAAACATAAAACCCAGGATAGCTAAAACAACCCTGTACAATACGGCAACTTCTGGAGACATCATCATGCCTGACTTTAAGCTCTGCTATACAGTTATAGTAATCAAAACAGCTTGGTATTGGAATAAAAACCGACATGTGGACCAATGGAATCTAATTGAAGACCTGACATTAATCTACACATATATGAATACCTGATTTTTGACAAGAAGCCCAAACTGTACAATGGAAAAAAGAAAGCACTTTCAACAAATGATGCTGGCATAACCAGATGTCAACATGTAGATGACTGCAAATAGATCCATAGGTATTGCCATGCACAAAACTCAACTCCAAGTGGATCAAAGACCTCAACGTAAATCCAGTTATACTGAACCTAGTAGAAGAGAAAGTAGGAAGTAGCCTTGAATGCATTGGCACAGGAGACCACTTCCTAAAATATAACACTAGTAGCACAGACACTGAGAGCAATAATTAATAAATGGGACCTCCTGAAATGGAGAAGCTACTGTAAGGCAACAAACATGGTAAACAAGACAAAACAACAGCCTACAGAGTGGGAAAAGATCTTTACCAACCCCACATCTGACAGAGGGCTGATCTCCAATATACAAAAAGAATTCAAGAAACTCTACATCAAAATACCAAACAATTCAATTAAAAAATGGGCTACAGAGCTAAATGGAGAATTCTCAACAGAAGAATCTCCAATAGACGTAAGACATTTAAGGAATTGCTCAACATCCTTAGTAATCAGGGAAATATAAATTAAAACAACTCTGAGATGCCATCTTACACCTTTCAGAACAACTAAGATCAAAAACACTAATAACAGCTTATGTTGGAGAAGATGCAGAGAAAGGGAAACACTCTGCCACTGTTGGTGGGAGTGCAAACGAGTACAGCCAGTTTGGAAATCAGTATGGCAGTTTCTCAGAAAATTGGGAATTGATCTACCTGGGTATATTTTTCAGCATACAGGACTTTCTGAAGAAGACTCTGGTAGCACAATAAATAAGACCAACAATTGACAAACAGGATCATGAACTGAAAATATTTTTGTTCAGCAAAGGAAGCTGTCAAGTGAATAAAGAGTCAGCAGAAAATAGGGGGAAATCATTGCTAGCCATATATCTGAATGAAGATGAATGTCTACAATATACATTGAACTCAAAGCATTAAACACAAACTAGTTTTTAAAAAATAGGATACAGAACAAACAGAATTTTCAAATGAGGAAATACAAATGGCTAGAAAGCACTTTTAAAATAATTCAACATATTTAGTTATTTAAAATGCAGATTAAAAATGTTTTATAATTTAATCTCACCCCAAGAAGAATGACCATCTTCAAGAACATAACTGATAGCAAATGCTTACATGGATATGAGCAAAGAGGAAGTATTATTATACAACAAAGGTAGTGTATATTAGAATAGCTACTAAAGAAATTAGTTTGGAGGTTTCTAAAAAAAGTAAAATAAAATAAATAAAATAAAACTACATGTGACCCATTTGACTCACTTATACTACTCCTGAGCACATAAGCAAAGCACTCTGTATCACATTACAAGGTTATTTGTACTGCCATATTCACAATAGCTATGAAATTGGGATAAACTAGATTTGGATAATGATAATGAANGATGAAAATGCTGTACATTGGAATTTTATGCAGTTATAAAGGAAAAATAAATTATGAAACTTATAGGTTAGCAGATGAAAATTATTATTTATATATATATACATATATATATATATATATATTTTTAAAGAACTAACCCAGACTCAGAAAGTCAAACTCCACATTCTTCTACTCAGATGCAGATCTCAGCTTAGATTCTTTAGTTTTGCTAATTATTTAAATTTATATTTGAGTACCTGTGGAAGATAGGAAACTAGGAAGAGTTCATTGGGGGTAGGGTTGCCATTGTGAGGAGTTATAGAGAAACATATGTCAAATGTGTAGAGAGATAATACTCTATTGGAAAAGTTTAAGCAGTGAGATGGTAGGGGACTAGGGAACTAGGGAGTGTGGAAGAGGATTAACCAAATGAAGTGTGTATGGAAAACAAAACAAAGAATACATGAAAAGCCTGTAACTCAAATAAAACACACTAAAGAGACATTGAAGGAAGCTATCCTCCATAAATAGAATGATGTTCCTACAAGCAGTGTGTTACTAAACAAAATTTTTAGTCCCAGGTGTGTGTACCTACACAGAAGTTGGTCAGGAAGGCCTCAGTGGCCTCTTGAATAATACAGGTTCTCGTCAATCCTCTAATTTGACCACCATAACTAGAGGACAAGAACTTTTTCTGAAGACACCACACACACACCTTGTTTTCCCATAGCATCTATTAATAAATTAATATATATTCATATATAGTAGATGGAGGGTGAGAAGGGACAATACATGTTATGCAAATGTGGGAGGTTGTCAAAGGAAAAATTTAATTAATAAAAACTGTCAAAAAAACTCAAAATATTTTTAGTAAACTTATAATTTTGTATTGAGCCACATTGCACTCATGGCTCTCCTGAGCCACATTCAGCATATACCCTGTAGGTTGGACATGACAAGAACTCTACAGTGAAATTTAAATGTCACTGACTATCTAAATTATGCTTCTTTGCCATCCATACTATCTCTGTAATAACAAGTCAAATTATGCCTTTCTTCTTATAACTGTCTTGTATTTCTCACCACCTTTTCTTCCAGACTGTTTCACCTTGCTTTTCAGTTCTGGTCATATAAACACTTGTCTTAACAAATTTTATTATAAGGAGCATTAAAACATTGGTCTNGATACAATATATGACAACTTACAGAATTCCAGGCATCCTAGGTCTTTTAAACAAGATCTGTCAAAACAGTGAAAGTGATTTAACAAAGTAAGAAAAAAAAAAGATTCTAGATTCAGTTGTTAAACAACACTCTTAGAGGTGCTTCAGTTTCCTCAAACAGTGTAAATCAGGACTAAGAGGACATGAACTGTCACCTGTCTGGTGTAAGAATTGAAGCAGACAGTGATAGCACTTTCACTTCATCCTTATCAATGACCTTCATTGTACTTTCTTATTTCTGCTAGTTCACTTGTAGTTGCTTATCTACTTGTGGGTTCCACAAACCTCAGAGGTTTATCAACTGGAGACAAAGGAGTAGAAACAAAAACATAAGGCAGAAGGAGACCCTTATAACAAAATGTGATCCCTAGAGCACAGAGTAGCACAGTGTGACATAATGTCAGTTTTCTGATGGTGAGAATGGAGAAGTTTCTCTACAGAAATGGAGGACCTTTTAATGTTAGATCTGATGCTATGAATTTATAAGCAAATAAGGGGTCTCCTAGTAACTATGTATATTATGCACACCTGAAGATGTTTACTTGATATGCTTCCTACCAAAGAAAATGTCCAGTTTTCCCTTAATGGTAATGTACTTTTTATTTTTTAAAGATTTATGTGTTTGTGTTTCGTGTGTGGGAGTGTTTTTCTCCTGAATGTATGAATGTGTATCATGTGTGTATCATCTGGCCCAAGGAGGCCAGAAGATGGTGTGTACTGCCTGGAAATGTACTTACAGATGGCTGTAAGCCATCATGTCAGTTTGTAAACCTTTCCTGGGATCTCTGCAGAAGCAATAAGTGCTCTTAACTTCTGAAGATTTCTCTTGCCTCCTTTATGGCAATATAGTCTTGAATTTGAAATATCTCTGTGATTTAAGACAATATAACCTAAGAATTTATAGAAGCTATATAATAATGTTTATTCATGGTTCCAGGTTTCCTTGACAATAGAATACTGCAATAATCATTTTCTTTGAGAAAAACGTCAAGAACTCCAGAATTAACTCATGAATAGTCATTTGTTGAAGATAGATTTTAAAAACTACAGCTAGCTATTATGGTGTTTAAACAGCTATTCCATTATGTTGACCTACTTTCTAGCATTGGAAATACAACCAATTTAGGGTAAGAATAGATACTTCATATGCAAAGTGTCAAATGATGGGAGTGAGTTAAGGTATGACTCTCAAAATGGATTCAGGTTATTAAAAAACTTAAGACCACTTCTTCCTGAGAAAGAAATGTGAGGTGAGAGGCAGCTCTTTTCATGACATTGAGACTCACATGCTTTAATGGACATTACTATTATAGTAGGTGGAGGGATAAAGGAGAACAGATAAATAACTAGAAAATGAGATTAATTTCCTGTTTTTTTCTTCAAATAGAAAGAGCTATGGTTTTATTAATTGGTTGGTTTGTGTTTTATAGCCTTTAAAAACAGAGGGTAATTCATGTTGATTCTATAATTACCAGTTGAACAAACAGCACAGAACACATCTGACAAGTGGGCTTTTACCACATGAAATAGATAGTGCAATGGCAAGCCTATTAGCTAAAATGACAAATCGATGTTATGCCATTTGATAAACGCTTTTCTTCCTAAATGAGTGGTACTACCTAAGTTCAGATGCTATTTCAAGATGTCTATATTGTATACGCAACCCACTCTCAAATATGTCACCAAATTTGAGTAATCAATCAGAAGNCTTTCCAGTACAGGAGCTATCTGAACATTTTTGTCTAGAAAAGGGTTTGATTTTCTTCTTGCAATCAAATATTATGTTCTTGATTGCAAAGCTAAGAAATTAAGAATTTNGAGTTCTATAGATTACAGGAAGGTCATTCCTCTATGACAATACCACTGTAGTCTAAAGATTGGGTCACAGAACATTCACATAACTTCCATAAAACATTGGCTAAACTAAAGGAATAAAATCCTTAAATCTATTATAACACATATGGATCCAAGTTGTGTTTTTGTTTTTTGTTTTTTAATAATCTTACATCTGATTCTATTTGGCCTAGACAATATTCTGGAAATGACCCCAGCCAAAACTAGCAGGAGACAATTATCTTTCTCCCCTTTACACTTTAGCCTGGGGTCAGCATGATGTGAGTTGTTCAATATTTCTATCACATTAATGGCACAATTATCACATAGGGATCAACCTCATGCTGCTAATGCGGGCATGTTTCTGAAAGCAATTTCTGGCTCTGCTGGGCAAGGCAATCTATTAGGTCATTTGTAACCTCTACAGAGCCTGGTGGAAAGCACACAGACTTCGGACTTCTTGCTTTACATTCTAGCATCCCAGTATTTATTTGTAGAATAACCTTGGCAAATTACTTAACAGTTTGAAGTCTCCTTTGGGAGATAATAGCTTCTATCTGACGGCACAGTTGTAAAGATTTATGAAAAACACAGTGGAAATGAGCTGTTAGGGTGCGTCTTACATCACAGACATCAGTAATTGGAATTATTATTGTCATTATGAGCAAGATTTTGTTTGTTCTTTTTAAATTAATGAATGTACATATATAAAATANGGTCATATAAAATATCATTCAATTAAATTGGAAATATTTTTAAAAATCTCAGAATATAGACACTCAAATGTTAATTAAATATAAAGAATTCTAAAAGTTATGAAAAACACAAAGTAAATGAGCTGGTATGGTACTTCTCACATCATAGGCATCAGGAATGGGAACTATTATGGTTGTTATGAGAAGATTTCTATTAGTTCTTTTTAAATGAGTGATATCATATTGATTTACAAAATACAACAGATGAATGTCTTTCAATTAGTATTTTTAAAACTCTCAGAAAATAAATATTCCAAATGTTAATGAAACATAACTAATTATCAGAGTTATCAAATAAGTTCTACTGATTCATATAGTCAGAAAGTCAGAACTCAATAATAAACAATCTACAACAGAACCTACAGCTCAGGGAACATTGCAGAAGAAGGAGCAGAAAAATTGTAAGATCTAGAAGACCAAGACAGGACATCTGCTACAAGATAATGTCTTCTATATACGACAGGGAAGCTGAATCCAGAAAATCTCCACAATAGGGTCATAAACATGACATAAAACATGACTACACCAGTTGATGTTGATGGAAAAATTCTCATAAGGCTTCACCCCTAGAAGAAGAGCTATAATCAGTATTGGAAGCTGAGAGTTGGGAATCAGTTTTCCCCAGGGATGAGCCCCCTGAGAAGTCAGCCAATCCAAAGAGGTCATCTCTAAACAATACTAAATGATCTCAGTATGTTCTATTTACAGGCTCATATGTACATATACACATACAATAACAATTAAAGAATAAGAGACAATAAATTTGAGGAGTGGTTGGGATAGTGGAATAATTAGAAGGATAAGGAAAAAGGAAATGATGTAAATATATCACTCATATATGAAATCCTCACATGGGTGGAAAGGCAGAGTCTGGAAAGAATTGATTCTCCAACTAAGAGAAGTTGCTGTTCTTATGGAAGAGCCAAGTTAGATTACCAGCACCTACATGGCAGCTAACAATTGTTTGTAAATTTCAGTCCAGGAGATCTGACTCCCCTTCTGTTCTCTGTAGCCACATCACACATGTGATACAAATACATAAATTTAGTCAATATATCCACACACAAAATGAACAATAAATAAATCTTTAAGAAAGGAAAGTAGGTCATTAGAGATTCCAACAGCATATACAAATGCAGAAGTATTTGTCCTGTGGGCCCTGTTGAATGCATGTATTACTTAGTATATTTTGTTTCCCTAAGAGAGAGTTACATGTTTGGTATCTATTCTTACCATGAGCACAATTTTTATAAATTGAGTAGCCAGTTACAAATGTTACAATCACAATACTATAAAACAATGAACACTGAAGGGAACTGAGAAAATGTTGTAATAACCAGAAACAAAAGCCAGCTAAACTTTGACCAGTATTAGACAGTCCATGGGCTGCTCCTTAAGTAGCTCANANGACATTTAGAAAGGGCTTCATGGATTTGATAACNCACACTATCTTGAGTTTTTCTTGAGACCAAATTTCTATNTAATCTTTGGACATCTTGGAAATTTATAAATGATAAAATAGCCAGCATTGGAATCAATATAGATTCTTTTTCAATACATAATGTCAGTTCAATTCATCTAATTTTTACATACTTTCTAGGAATGAGGATTTATTGTCAGTAACATTGTCCCCAAAAAGGAATATTTGAAGTTGTAATGATAGTTCTATATATGAAATGTGATTCTTTCAGCAATCATCACTATAATAAAGCAAAACTATGTGTAATGCCAATTTGCTTCAGAATAATGATCACNTATTTAACAATAATCTCTTCAGAAATGGATTTGTCTTTTTTGGCCATTTAAGCACTATTGTTGGAACTCCCTTATTTACATTTGTTTTGAANAAACCTATTGGAAATCATATATAGTCAAACTAGCTCTAAATTCATAATAATATTCATGTCTCATCTTCATTTTTATTNGAATTATAGGTTTTTGGTCATGCTTGGAAATTTGATTGTGATAAACTAACCAAGGGCTATAAATTGTTTGACTATTTTATATATGCCAGAGAGACAGAGGTTGCATATGATATCTCACATTCTATATTGCACGCACTATATACTCAGCAAACATTTGTTTAAGATTCCATAAAGCCTTTATGTTGCAATAAATTTAGAAGAAAAACCATGTTTAGTCTCAGACTATCTGCAACACGTTACAAATCATACATGGACTACATCACAAGAATGTACAGCATAAATATGGCTTCTCAAAAATTTTGAGAATATAGGTCNACTTACTGGATCCTTTTCTCTGTTCAAATTTAACAAGAAAGNTATTTAAATTTTAAACAACTAAACTATATTTTTATAACATCATTTTTTTCTCTACACATCTTTATCTATTTTAAATGAATTTTTGGCTCTCGAAAAACCTCTTTCTAGATTTTGTTCATTAGATAACAATCCTAGTATGTAACAGACATGCATTGATTTTTCTATATGTAAGTGCTGAATATGTGAGTAAATGATCAATGCCACAGTTATTTGTATTCTATTTTAGTTTGTTTTTCCAAACGTTCATTCATTGCTTCAGCTATCATGCCAATCAACTCCTTTTCTGTTTAGTTATATTCAATATCCTATTGTTACAAACAAGAACTCTAATATATGCATGTTAGTGCACTAATTCTATCCAGGAGGCTTCTCTTCACTTGAGTCAAAAGACAGATGGGGAATATTGGATTGTTCTTTTGTTCTCCCTGCTATCCATCTTTGCATCTTCTCGTNTTTCTCATTCTGTTAGCTGGGATGTAGATTCTGTAACAAGAATTCTTAGCCAAGCACAATCACTAACTCTAAATGTATTAAATGGATTAAAAGACCTAAATGTGAACTTGAAACACTGAAACTTCTGGAGCAAAACATAAGCAGGATATAGGTGTAGAAAAGGACTTCCTGAATACCATCTCATTTGCCCAGAATCTGTGGTCAACAATTGACAAATGGGACCTCATTAAACTAAAAAGCTTCTGCACAGCCAAAGAAACTATCAAAGAAGTGATGAAGACACCAACAGAATGGAATAGAGTCTTTGATAACAATACATTTGACAGAGAATCAACANTTAGAATATATAAAGAACAAAGAATCAATAAAACAAAACAACTCATTCAAAAGTGGGCTTGTAACTTGAACAGAAAGTTCTCAAAGAAGAAATAAAACTGGCTATGAAATACCTCAACAAATGGTCATTGCCCTTAGCAACTGGGGAAATGCAGATCCAAACATCTTTGAGAATTTTATCTCACTGCTGCCAGAATGGCAAAGCTCAA
>LZPO01008543.1:2164-32735 GCA_001675575.1 Neotoma lepida | reverse complement strand
AGAAAGAAAGGCAGGCAGGCAGACAAATATTTGTAGAAAGAAAGAAAGCAGAAACCACATTCAATTTTGTGCAGAAGGAACTGGGGTATCTGACCTTGGCTCTGATGGACTCCACATCCCANCAAGAGTGATGGGTAGCAGCTTTCTCCCTGAAAGAGTGTAACCTGCCTGGGAATTGTGAAGTCTGTCAAACTCCTGACAATTGACTATAGCAATGTTACTGTTCAGTGCACCAGACAGTAGACCAGACAGCGGCTCATCTCAGCAGTCTACTGAAATACTTGGAAAAAGGAATAATGGAACCTGAAAGGTGTGGGGTTTTGATCCTGTCCCTTCAGCCCACCATACACAGGACAGAAGCAGAGCTCCCTGCNCACTAACTGCACCCTCCTCCAGCAGCCACACAGCCACAACCTCAGTGGCTTGACATAGTGCCAGACACCATGTAGGCAGCTCTTTAAGCTGAGTAATGAGACTGGGCTTATTGGGAGCCTTTAATTACCAGTCTAATGTACAAACACATTTCTCTCTAGAGACAGTCACACAAGCACNGGCTTTGTTCCGAGAGGAAAGCAAGCTGCTTCTGCTTCCTGGCAGAGAAGACATGGATCCAGGGTGATATTTATGTAGACTGGTGAAACCCAGCCTGCTCCTGCTTGAGGACACCCTCTATCTTGCTCCCACCCAAGAATCCATCGGTGAGTCTCTGACAGTGTCTGTGGGGCATGTGTTGCCTCACTTCACCTTTATCTGCCTGTATGATGGAAATAATTGGATACTCGACATGGTACTAGGAGATTTAGAGAGCAAGATGGGCCTATGAGATGGCTCAGAGGATAAAGGTGACTGTCACCAACCCTGATGACCTAATTCAATCCCTGGGATACACATGGTGAGAACCACCTCCTCCAAGTTGTCCTTTGACCTAAATTCGTGCATACATCCCCCCCCCACAATCAATCAATCAATCAATCAATCAATAAAGTGAAAAAATAAAAAAGAATATTTACAAAGCAAGAAAAAGTAAGAGTTCATCACATTGGGGGCCACTGAGTATAATACTTAAAGTGAAAATAGTCCAACTATTGGAGCACAGCTGTGTTCACCTTGACAAGAATGGGAAGGGGCAGAAGCTTCATGTTAGAAGTGGTTAACACATACCGGGTATCTGCAGACCCTGTCCTGAGNGAGGCTTCCTCCTGAAAAGTCTTTTAATCTCACTAAGACCCACAGGATGNGAGCAATTTATCATCACTCCCANTTAACAGCGATCTCCCGACCTTCCTCAGTGAGTTCCTGCAGCTGGACTCTGCCCCTCCGGCAGGCTTCAACCCCAGCCTTTGCTGTTTACAGCTTTTGGTATTTACACATCAGTTCATTGACAGACTTTCNCATGGCAGGTTGAGTGGACAAGGTGTCGGAACACAGCCCAAGCTGTGTGAGGAGATTTCTGAGACTTTGTGAGAAAACTCCAAGGAAATAAGACAAGAGTCTTGTAACCTCTGTTCCTCCATCACACGGTTGTTCATGGAATGTGCTGTCATGCCCTCTCAGGCAGAGCAGCTAGGAGTGAGTTTACTTCAGATTATTCATTACAGCTGGCTATTGTTATTTGTATGTGTGCCCCTACAGAAAAACATGTTTTTGCCATGTGCAGCTCATCTCTGTGATCATGTGCTTTATCCAGGTGACTCTTCTTAGCCCTCAGAGTATAAATTGTCTGATTCTCTGAGTAAAGTTGGCTATTGCATGGACTTTANTCTGCCTCCGTTTTAGGCCCTGCTCTCCCAGGTTTACACCACCAACTAGAAGGTAAACACAGGACATTAATACTATACAATAAGGATACGGTATTAGAAACAGCAAAAGATCTACAGCAGAGAAATATCCTTCTTACCACTGTGATCCTGGCCTGGAGCCCTGATGGGGAGAGAGACTCTGAAGAGATGCCCTTCCGCAATCACGTGGTCAGACCTCTTCACTTGCACCCACTTGTTCCCTAGGGCTGTCTGGTCTTGCATGGGAGTGATGTAAGATCTAAGAGACACCCCTGGACATTCAGATTCGTGAACCCATTGCCTCAGTTTCCCTATGTTCCAAAGAAATTAGGAAGCAGAAATTGGTAAAGAAACATGGATCTATTTACAGTTCAGCCAAACCAGAAGACGGAAGTCAAATTTCATGACAAACACGCCTGTTGGTCATTTGATACTTGTAGAAAATTGTGAGGGAACATGAGAATGTATATAGTTTAGCTGTGAGACAGTTTACTGTGTTTACCAGGCATGCAGGAGTCAGAGCCGAAGCTGATGCCCAAATGATAGATTCAGAAGCCGAATTCCATCCAAATCTTTCATGGAATAAACCCATGAACAAAGAACTGTCAGATCCAGAATGGATGAGGACCTCACCTCCATTTAAAAACAAAGTGCCTTCCTTTTTCAAAATGGAGGATATTAAAGATGCCCTTCCTCTCAACCCAGACTTGAATTAAAAAAACTAACAGGGAAGTGAGGCAACTTGAGGCCCAAGTTCACCTTCCCCCAGGAAAACACCTGCTAAATCCCGGTGTGTACAACCTGTCTCATGTGGCTCAGGAGAGTTATGAATGGGGCCTAACACAAAATATAAACTTAAAACATTGTGAGTTTTCATTTTGTGACTTTTTTTGATATTTGATCACCTCTTAAACACGAATTAATAGATGATGTCTTTGGCAACACCAAAAGGTAGAGCATGCCTATTAGCTGTCTCCCAACTAAATCTACACACACTCCAGTGCTAGTTTTCTCTAGACCATAAGATGACCACAGGAACAGGGCATGGGGGTGGGAACTGGACTTTCTTCCTTGGTTGAATTGAATATGAATTCATGTTTTTAAAAGCAATTTCTGTTCCCTAATATCTTTGGAACATGGGGAAACTGAGGCAGTGGGTTTATAGACCCGAATGCCCATCAGTATTCTCTCTTGAAGCATGAACTTCTTTTGTAAGACTGACCACCCTCATGTGGCAGCCCTGCAGGTGCTTGCTCTGACGCCCCTTCACGACACCCAGAGCTTGGCCATCCTGCCCTCGACGAGACTCTACTGGTGGATGCTCCTTGCTCTGGGACTCCTTATCAGCCTAGTACTCCTGCCTTGCCCTCCTGCCCTCCCTTTTCCTTCTCAAGTGTGTCAGACCTTCACCCCAATCTGAGCCACCCACCAACACACACTCCAGATGCACCCTCCTGTGTCGTCTGCTCCAGGCAACGTCTCTGCACGTGCAGTACCATCTTGGCTTTTGTTTTCAGAGGACTAAGGTGGGGAGTCTCCCTTCATGGGAGAATAGCTCATCTCTGAAATCAAAGCCTTAGACACCCATTTGTCTATCTGGTCATAGCCTTTAGCTCAGTGGTCCTGCCCATCCAGTCTCTCCCTTTGGTCCAGTCCCTCCCCGTCTGGCTTGAGTCTTCCTGTCCCTTGACCTGCTTGCCTCCCCACTTTTGGATTTTCTTCCCTCTGTTTGACCCAATTAGAGCTCATGCTTTCTCCATCAATGGCTGTGACTGGCAATGCTGAGGAGATGATTGTTTGCCGTGAGGTTCCTCTCTAAGCAGGCTACTTCGCATCCCCGACCCAAATAGTGTTCTCATCATTGTGACAACCAAAACCAGCCTTACCTGCTTCCAAACACCACAGCCATGGAGAACATCTGGATTAGTCTCTTGTGACTTTCACGTGCCCAGCGTCCTTCCATCATAGCAAGCTGAACATACCCCAAGCCTGATGACTAGAGTCNACTCCTGGCTCCCTGCCAGTGAACAGGTGCCAAGTCCTGCTGTCACCAGTTTTAGGGCAAAAGCCTAGTCCCCAGTGGCTCTAACAGGTTAAGCTTGGCCACCCATCCTGATACATCAATTAAAGGGGCGAGTGATGGTGAAAAGTGGAGATTTAATCAATCCATTGGGAAGAACAGATAAAGGGGTTCAGTGACCCCAAGTCTGCCTTCAGGGGACTGACATGAGTTTTAGGTTTAAATAGAGGGAGAATTGGGACAGGGGACAAGAGGTAAGCATAACTAAGCAATCCTGGCTGAGGTGGTCTGATGATCGCTGTCTCAGTTCGAGGTCTGAAAGTGATCCAAGGAAGTCCTTTTTACTTGCTGGGCCAAGATAGCTCTGGTAAGATAATTATTCATGCTTCAAGGTAAAGCTTGCCTTCATAGACAATCGCCCTCTTCTCAGCGGTGTCCTACAAGGCTCTGCTGTTCCCTCAGTCCAGGGTGACTTCACATTTAGGACAATGGCTTAGCTCTGTGCTTCCAGCCTTGAAGGGGGATGGCATAGATTAAGCAGGGACACCTCTAGGTGATGGACATGCCTCAGCAGGGTCGCACGGAGGTCTAAGACAAAGGAGACAGACACAAATGCAGGCAAGAGTGCCAGCCTTTACCCTGCTTCTTTACCTTGTGGGCCCAAGTGAGGAGACAGTGATTTTTAGAAACAGCTCCCTCTAAGAGCCTGTCAAACTGCCAGGAATTATTTCATTGTTCAACAGACTGGTACTGCCATCAAGTCCTGGATGTTAATCCCAAGCTGACCCCCTACATGGATGGCGATCTGATGAATTTGCTCTTCTACTTCCCAGTATAACCATTAAAACCTTTTCCACTCCCCTGAAAACCCTGACCTTAGCCTACACAAACCCAGAGAGAGAACTCTATGGTTACAAAAACAGTGGGTGCCACCAGTTCATACATCTTCAAACCCTTGTCCACAGTAGTTGCCTCCTGAACACCCACTCTCTGTATCTCATCCTCCCTCCTGGGGCAGCAGAAAAGGGGCTCTTTCCTCTCTCTAAAACCACCCCCCATCTGTGATCCCACCCCCTCTTCTACAGCAAATAAAACACTAAAAGTCTCCTTTGTCTCTCTCCTCTTCGCCTCCTAGATTCATGCCATCCTCATTCAGACGTCTGCTTATTTCTCCCACATGGAAATGATCATTGTTTAGAAAAAATATGTAACACCCCTTCACACAGCACCTTACTAATGCTTCATCCTGGATGTGACTTAGCTTGCCTAAGGATTTACAAATAGAACTTCTCTCCTTTAATCCCACATCACCTCCCAGGATGGTCAGAACTCTTTGGCTGCCTTCCTGCGTGGTCTCCATTCATTATCTCTCCCGCACCGCTGGAGCTTTTTTATCTGAACCCTGTTGTCATTGCTGAATCAGAATTGCTCTTTCCTGGGGCACTAAAACAAGATTTCATGAGTATAGTCAGTGCTCGGCTTGTCTGACCTTCTGGAAGCATTTGCTATATTGATCCATTCTTAAAGAACCACACCTACCACTTAGTTTCTGTGATACCAACATCCCCCATTTCACGGCCTACATTTGACCACCTCCCTATCAGGGCCAGCTTGCCTTTCTTTCACTTTAAAATCTGTGTCCAAGGTTTGAAGAGATGGCTCAGTGGTTAGGTGTAGCAGAATATTTTAAGGTGTGTTAATTTTGTTATGTTGCATTTTTTTAACTCTGTGAAGCTGTGTTACTTTGCCTGTGTAAAACATCTGATGGTCTAATGAAGAACTGGCCAGTAGCAAGGCAGGAGAAAGGATAGGTGGGCCTGGCAGGCAGAGAGCATATATAGAGGGAGAAATCTGGAAAGGGAAAAGCTAGGAGGAGCCAGAGAAGGAGGAGGACTCCAGGGGCCAGCCACCCAGCTACACCGCAAGCCACAGAGTAAGAGTAAGATATAGAAGTAAGAGAATGGGAAAAGTTCAGAGGCAAAAGGCAGATGGGATAAGTTAAGATAAGTAAAGCTGGCTAGAAACTAAGCCAAGCTAAGGCTGGGCATTCATAATTAAGAATAAGCCTCCATGAGTGAATTTATTTGGGAGCTGGGTGACGGGCCTCCAAAGGAGCCAAAGACCAACCAACATCAGTTAGAGCATTTGTTGCTCTTATAGAGGACCCATCTTTAGTCCCAGCACTGACATGGTGGCTCACACGAATCTGTAACTTGAGGGAACTGGACACCTTCTTCTGCCCTCTAAGGGTACCAGGCATACATGCACATGATGTACATACATACATGCAAGCAAAACGCTCATACTTATAAAATACAATAAACAATTGTTTAAATTAAAAAATATCTGTGTCCAAAGCTTCTGTCCCAGGCTCCCGTTTTTCTTCCCTTTCAAATTCTTCCCTGGCTATAGCTCTGGGAGTGAACACAACCTATAGAATCTATGTGCTAACATCTCCCCAATTGGCAGTCCAGTCCTCTCTCCTAAATCAGATTTTTCTATCATCCCTGAGTTTGCACTGGGCTGTCTTAGAGTCCACCAAACATACAATTTGTTTGTCTGTTGAGTTTGAATTGGCAACAGCATGGACCACCCTAGGAATTTTTTTACATGAAATGACTTCTGGTGTGTGGGGGGAGGGGNTCATGTTCAAAACTGGTTGAAAAGAACAGAGAAAGCCCTAGGCCTTGTCCAGGAATGGCTTCCAGAGCAATCCTGCAGAATGTACCCTTGAAGGGAAGCAGGAAGCTGGGGAATGAGAAACCTGATTTCCCAAATAGGATCCGAGTTCAGATGTAGCACTTGGACAGCTCTGGCCAGGACAGTNGGAGCCAGACATCAACACCTGCTGATGTCATCAGCACTGTGAGGCTTCAGGCTGGCTGCCTNTTCCCCTCACTTCTGAATTCAGGACTCTCGGGAGNAGCTGACTGAGGGACCAAAGCCACATTTGGCTCTCNAGNTGTAAGAAAGTGTATGTAAAGAGCCGAGGACTTCTAAGTGTAGTGCTGTGAGNCANCCTGCNGTATCCCTCCACCATCTACAGCAGATCCTCGTTCCTCCAGCATTTTACTTCTCCGCTAAAGCCTGTGTACTGCCTCTTCCCAGCTGCTCAAACCTGAAACACAGTGATGTCCTTGGCNTGTTATCTTCCGATCCATGCCCAAGCCTGCCAGGTTTGCCCCTAAAAACCTTCTGATCCCATCACTTCTCTTCCATCTTCTCTCACCTGAACTGCAGCCTCCTCGGCGGGCTTTCTGCCTCCATCTTTGTCCTTTTCTACTGCGTCTTCCACCAGGTAGCCAGAGCAAGCCTCGTAAAACAACAACAAATGAACACAACTCTTCTCTGCTGAAAAAGCACTCATTTAACACGGGNCCTCAGCCTGGAAGCAAGCACTGGATCTTACAGCGTATGTTGTCTTTATCTTTCTCCTTTGCCTCCTTTCTCCCCACCTGTCGTCTTTAATATCTCTTTCCTTAAAGGCCTAAAAGAAACCTCCAGGTCTTCCTTGAGACTCTGATTTCTTGTCTATGGTGGTTTCCTTGTTGAACGGCCCATTCAAGGATTAACCTAGCTTCCTCTNGATAAGAATCACTCTGTCTTCATTGAAATCTTCGCTCCACACCCTCAGATTTCACTGGATCCACCGTTTCTCTCGCCCTCAGATCTGTGCATTGTTTTACTGGCTTCNCTTTGCCCATGCTTGTGGGAAAGACTTAATAAACTCCAAGCATATTCTTGGAACCAGATTCAAAATGTCCCTGGAGGAATAAACAGACTTTGAATGGCTGAAGAAGAAAACAGTAACTCTATTTCAGACAATCTCATTCTTACTTGTTATCAAGACAGCGTGGAGTGTGTGTGTGTGTGTGTGTGTGTGTGTGTGTGTGTAGCACTACACTGACCTCACAATAGATGGCATCTAGATGTGCGGACCCTGACACTCCTAGAGGGAGGGGTACCAGCAGACTCCATGGTACTCACCAGTCTCCCAAATGGAGTCTCTGCCAATTGCTTCTTCTTCCTGTTGTCTCTTTGGCCTTCAGTTGGATGTTATTCCACAAGGAGGGAAGTAGAGCAGGCACAGATGGGAAGGATGCCAAAGAAGCCTGCCGCTGTAGTGCTGNGGTTGGAACGTGAAATGTGCCCCCGCCCCCAGGCTCCAGTGTGTGAACACTTAGTCCCTGGCTGGTGGTGCTGTTTTGGAAGGTTGTCAAATCCTCAGGAGATGGAACCTTACTGGCAGAAGTGGGTCACTGAGGGAGAGCCTTGAACTGTTACAGCCTGCCCCACTTCCTGTCCACTCTCTAATTCCTGACTTTGGACACCATGAGACACCCCTGCCTACAATCCTTTCCATGATGACTGTATCTCTTCTTAAAGCACGAAACAAAACAAACCCAAGAAAAGTACTACAGTTAGGTACCCTCCTGATATCAAATGTATTCCCTGCCTGTGCAAGAGGGATGCTGCCTGCTGTAAGAGCAGACGTTTGGGTTCAGTGGTAGAGCACTTCCCTAGAATGTGTGGGGCTCTGGAATTGATCTTCAGTACTGAAAGAAGAAAGAGAAGAAGGAAGAAGTGGGATTTGGACCTGTAGTGACTCCCTCTCTCCACTTCTTATAGCAAGAAGCCTGTGTGAGGAGCACAGATGTGCCTGAGTTGTGCGTGTGTTAATGACTTTTACATAGCTGTGATCAAATGCTTGGCAGAAACAAAGGGGATTTGGTTCTGCATGGTTTGGCCATATGGAAGAAGAGGCTGTGGAATGGGACCACCTGGCTTGCATCCCAGTTATGCCATTTGGCAGTGAAGTGACTGTGGTGGTTTGAAAGAAAATGGAGTGCCACTATTAGGAGGTGTGGTTTTGTTGGAGTAGGTGTGGCCTTGTTGGAGACAGTGTATCACTGTATCATTGTGGGGGTGGGCTTTGAGGTCTCAATTATGCTCAAGCCACTCCTAGTGACTCAGTTCACTTCCTGTTGCCTTTGGATCAAATACAGAATTCTCCAGCACCATGTCTGCCCGCATGCCACCACCACACTCCCAGCTGCTGTGCTCCCTGCCATGATGATAATGAACTAAACCCCTGAAACTGTAAGCTGCCACCTCAATNACATGTTTTCCTTTATAAGAGTTGCTATGGTCATGGTGTCTCTTCACAGCAATAGAAACCCTAACTAAGACAGTAACCATGAGAGCGTTAACTCCCTGGATGTTTCAGTCGTATTGTTGGTAAATGGGCTGGTAACACGACCTCTGTACAGAGTCATGATAAGGACCCGAGGATTTCACACACACAGAGAACCTATCACAGTTAAGGGCATGTGCAAGCACCCTGAAGAGGCTGGTGAGCACAGAATGTTGGTGTTTAACAGGAGAGGAAGCTGGGGTCCCAGGAGGCTTATTAATGCCTGTGGTCCCACAGGCAATCAGAGGACATGCTAGATACCAACCTTACAGCCTGGGTTCAGGGCCAGCAGCTTCCCCAGTCTGCTGACTACCCCTCTCCTAGCTAATACATAGGAGCCATGATTCACATTCAGCCTTTACTGTGTCCACAGAAATATCTTGACCAATGTCCCATCGATTACTAGAGACACCTGGGAAGGCTAGGTTTCTCTCCCCAAGTCTCCCTCTCTGCCTACTTATCTTGTCCCACTATTGCCCACTTGGAGCTGGCACCTTACCCCAAATGAGACCTTTCACCAAGCCCTGGTTCTAACCATGTGTATAACTAGCACCAGGTCCTAGTAACCTGAGCTGACCTGCAGCAACTTAGGTTTTATGTTTTGAAAGTATTAACCATGTTAGGAATTAACACACAAACAGTGAGACTAATATTTTCAATAAGAGGAGAAATATGACAGATCCTTGCTCTCAGGGACATGTAATGGGCAGCAGGACAGTCACACACACAAATACTATAAACATGTGATCAGTACAGTGAGAGGAGCAGGGAGGGGCTGAGTGCTGTGGGCCCTGACTCTCTAGGGCTGCCCTAGGATGTAGGTGGGGTATCACACAGCTTCCCAAGTCAGGAAAGTGGAAACAGGATCCTTNTCAAACCCTTCGCTGTCCACTGAGAAGCTAGAGCATTCTGGGACCACTCTAGGGCTGCTGGGTAGCTTCAAGGACACTGGGGTCACAGAACAATACCATTTGCCAGATGGCAGGAGCTGCCTAGGGGAAGGAGAAAGGCTGTCATCGATGCCAAGCTAGATAGAAAGCATTTTCTGAGTTAAAGGAAGGCATGCCTTGTTCTGTTTGGAAGCAGCAGATGGACTCAGTTTTTCAGAACTCCTTCATCNTTTGTGGGTCAAAGACCCTTCAGAGCATAGAGTGAGATCTGAGGACCAGTAAGTACTTCAGAAACAAAGGACACGGTCTCAGACAGCACATTGCATAGCTTCACAGATGCTAATAAGCCATTGGTGAATTTCCAATGGGCTCATAAATCCTAGGATAAAAATCTTTACTTTGTGGCAATCTCTGAAGATGGCTGCCAATAGGAATATTTCAGGGCAGTGAAAAGACTCCACAGGGCACCGGAATGGTGACTACATGCCATCACACATTTGTCCATACCCAAAGAACAGACATTAGCAATTAGCCTAAGCAACAACTTGAGGGTTTGGGTGGGGATGGTGCACCACCAGGTTCATCTGTTTTTGCAAATGCGNCACTCTGGTGGGAGATGTTGATTGTAGAGGAGGCTGAATAATGTGGGCATGGGGGGTACGTGGGCGTCTCTGTGCTTTCCTCCCAATTTTGTTGTTTGCCTAAAATTGCTCTAAAAATGTAAATGTCTGAAAAAATACTTTGATACTTCTTCCATGTAAGGGTGAGGCTAATGTCCCTATCTTGAATCAGGGTCTCTCAATAAGCATTAACTGCTCACAGCCTAGAGTCACTTGAAAAGAGTCTCAATTGAGTAATCTCTTTATCAGGGTGGCCTGTGGGTATGTCTGTGAGGGACTGTCTTGGTCACTGATTGGTGTAGGAGGGCTCAGCCCACTGTGGGCTGTGCCGTTCTGGGGCAGGTNGTCTTGAGTGTTATTGTAAGAAGCTAGCTAAGAATGAGGCAATGAGCGACTCAGAAAGCAAGCCAGCAAGCGGTGTTCCTTCATGGTTCCTGCCATCAGGTTCCTGCCTTGAACTCTTTCCCTGAGTTCCCTCTGATGGATTATGACCCAGAGGAATAAGCCAACTAACATCCCCTCCCAAGCTGCTTTTAGTCAAAGTGTTTCATCCCAGCAACAGAATGAAACTACAGCACAGGGCAACCGTATAAATGTTTCTATCAATTGAGTATAGCATAAAAGTTCCTATGCCAGGCAGGGAGACACAGGCCTCAATATGCATACATAATCTGTACACACACTCTGTTGGGTCATCTCCACTGAGCCCAGCTGCTATAGGGTTAACTGCATCTCCTAAAATGCTTATGTCCAAATCCCCAATACCTATGTGTATCGGTTACTTTCCTTGTTGCTGGCTAAAGCACCCTTAAGGGATATCTATCTTGGTTCACAACTTTAAGGGATACAGTCCACATCAGGGGAGGCATGGTGTCGTGGTGACTTCATGGGAGCATGCAGTAGCTGCTTGTTCACATTTCAGTGGATCAGAATGCAGAGAGAAAGAGAGAGAGGGGAGAGAGAGAGAGAGAGAGAGAGAGAGAGAGAGAGAGAGAAATTCTGGTGCTCAGTTCACTTTCTCTTTTCCCTTTTTATTCACCCAAGCTCCCAGTGCATGGGATGGTGCCACCTGCATTCAGGATGAGTCATACCTCTCAGTTAATCTCCAAATTACCCTCACAGAACCACCCAGAGAGGTGTGCCTCCATCTCCTAGGAGACTCTAAACCCAGTCAAACTGACAATAAAACGTAACCATCACACTGTGAATGTGGCCTTATTTGGAAACAGGGCCTTATCAGAGGATGAAGTGAAGGTGAGGTCGTTATATTAGACCCTAACCCAATACAGCTGGTGTTCTTAGAAAAGAGGGAGAATTAAATCCGATGTAGTGGCTCATGCCCGTAGTCCCAGCACTTGGGGGTGGGGACTAAGGCAGGAGGCTAGTTATGAATTTAATGAGTTCCATGACAACCTATGCTACTGAGTGAGACCCTATCTCAAAAGACCAAACATTAATTATTTTTATCTTTATTTTATGTGCATTGGTGTTTTGCCTGCATGAATGTTTGTGTGAGGGTGTCAGATCTTGGAGTTAAAGGCAGTTGTGAGCTGCCATGTGGGTGCTGNAAATTGAACCCAGGTCCTCTAGAAGAACAGCCAGTGCTCTTAACCACTGAGCCACCTCTCCAGCNCCAATTAATTATTTTTTTAATGATGAATTTGGATACAGAGTTAGCTAAACAGACAGGGAGAACAGCCTGGAAAAATAAATGCAGAAAGCAGGTGATGCCTCTGTGAGCTGTGGCATGCTGAAGTTCACCAGCAAACCTTCAGGATCTTANAGAGAAGCCTGGAACACACTCTCTCCCACACCCCTTGGAAGAAACCATCTCTACCAACCACCTGACCTGAGTTTCAGCCTCCAGAGCCATGAGTCTCTGCATCAATCCACATGGTTTGTGATACTTTAACCTTGACAGCTTTGGAGCTATCCTTGTCCAGGTACCCGATGAAGCAGTCATTCAGGTCTTCCCGGCTGGGGTCACCAACATCACAGGCTACAGACATAACATCGCTACTGGGTCCTGATTGAATTTCTAATACAGAGAACCCATGAGCATACTGAATACAGTGGTGACCTTTTAGGACANTAAGTGTAGGACCGTTTATCACATGGCAGTGATGAGCTGGAACGCCACTAAACACTCTGCTGACCTCCAATCAACCTGCATCACATCCTCTTCCTTTCTTACCTGATGAATAACTTGAGCTGAATGTCCTTGGAAATCACATCACACAACCTGAGAATTTTCAAAAGCAGCTTGATACACAGGCTTAAGTAAAAACAAATTACCCACGGTCCCAACTCCATACAAATCAAACAGCTTTCATTTTCCCTTTCAATCTTGTGCATACATAATTTGCACAGAGTTTATTTAAGATTCATTCAACATAGTTAGAATCAGAACACACATAATTTTGGAGTCTGCTTTTTCAACTTGCAATTTCTCACAGCACTTTCCATGTTGCCCCACAATCTTCATACTATTTTAATTGGCTATAAAGAATTTCACAAGTAATTGTACTATAATTTACTCAATCACTGTCCTTTTGACCAACATAAAAACTTTGATGTTAATCTTCTTTAATTGCAACATTTTAATTATTGTTCTAAATAAGGGTTTGGCAAACTATGGCCTGAGAGCCAAATCCACCCACCCATTNTTCTACTGCCAGTGAGCTAATGATAGTTTTCAAAGTTTTAAGTGGTGAAGAGAAATTTTTAAAGTATAGTATTTTGTGATATTGGAAAATTGTATGACATTCAAAATTCTGTGTATATAAATAAAGTTATATTGGAACACAGCCAAACCTATCACATATTACCTGTGACTGCTTTCATACTGCAAGAACATAACTGGAGTTAGTGTCAGAGCTTAGCCTCTGGCAGCCCTAACAAGTTAGGCTTGGCCATNCATCCCCAATAAGCCAGTTGAAATAATAGTGAAAAGCAGAAAAAATAATTTTATTCAAAGTGGCCACACTGGGAAGAGGAACAAAGAGGTCCAGTGACCTCCTTGTCATCTTCAANACCATCTTCTAGGTGCTGATATGAAATTTAGATTACAATAGAAAGCAAGAGGTGTGCACAGCTAAGGGNCAGGTANNGCCCTGCCCATCCTCATTGTCTCAGTGCCAGGCTCTCCTCCAAGGTGGCCTGACAAGTTGTGAGAACTGTGTGGCATCTCTTCCTGGAGATAAGCTCCTCCCCAGACGGGGACAAGAGCTTCAGCTTTTCCCTCTCCCCACCCCCAGTGTGAGACGTCTAAGGAAGTTGTAGTTTGAAGGGTCTACTGTTTCAATAGTCTGATAAGCAAANGGAGAGACTTAACTGTTCATTTAGAATCTTCATTCCTTCCAGGATGGTTACAAGGACAAAGTGGGTAAGCTGGGATGGCCTGCAGATCTTAAAATATTTGATATCTAGCCCTTTAGAGAAAACATTTGCCCAACCTTGATCTAAAATCATATCAAACCACTAACTCCCATTGCCCCCAGAATTCATGCCCAAGGTCACCTTGTTACCTGGTATGGGTCTTCACTGCTCATCTTTCTCCCTGCCGTTATCAATTTATTTAACAATGATTTTTCTAAAANGCCTGTCCTGTGCTGAATATCNNTCATTTTGAGAGGCTGTGGAAGATTATGAAAGCTAAATGAGACAACATCCTTTCTTTGAAGGAGTTTGAAGTTGGACAGGGTATTTGTTGCAGAAATACAATAAGAGCACGGAAAGTTTGAAATCTGGACCTGAAGGTATAGCTTAGTGATAGAGCACTTGTCACCTAGCATGAGAAAGGTCATGAGTTCCTTCTGCAGCAACACACACATGCACCCATGCGTGCCTACACACACACACAAACACACATCCTATGAAGCCTTAGCGAGACACAGAAAAAAAATACCTTGGGGTTCAGATGTGATCCTTCCTGGCAGCTGGCAATGGGGTGTTTCAGCTTGGGAGAAGCAAAAGGAAGCCAGACCTGTTAGAAGACATAACTACAGAGTAAGCAGAGACAAGGAAGCAGGAGACACTTGGGCGCATGTGTGAAACGTGGCTGCGTTAAAGGTTGTTTGAGAAGTCACAATGAAGGACCAGATGGAGAGAGAGAGTGGAGAAAACATGAAGATGGGGATGAGAAGGAGGAGTAGGAGGAGAGTGTGCTCATACTAAGGAGTCCGTAGAGGAAGATGATCAGATACCATAGGCCAGATGTGGTGGCAATACCCACCCAAGAGTCAAGGTGATGGCTGCACCAAACCTTCAACTGAAACCACCAAAAATGAGAGATGAAAGAATCTCTCTCTCTCCTCCTCTTCCTCCTCATTCTCCTCCTCTCCTTTCTCCTTTTTCCTCTATAACTATTTGTTTATTTATGTGTACATGCACACAGGCGTGCACACACACAGAGGACACCCGGGGTCCTCCTCTATCACTCTCCCCTACTACTTTTGAAGCAGTATTCCTCCATCAATCTGAGGCTCTGGTTTTCTCAGCTACACTGGAAGCCCCCAGCAAGCACCAGCCATGGTCCTGTCTCCGCCCGACATGGAGCTGAGGCACAGGTGTGCCTGGGAGGCCCATTTTGTTTTGTGGATGCTGAGACTGGAACTCTTATTTTCATGATTGTGAAGCAAGTGCTCTCCACAGCTGAGCCATTTCTCCGTCCTTCTTTTTCATTGTCTCAGATTGTTTCCTGGATAAAAAGACTTTGAATGGCCATGCCCCTATCCCCTCCACACACAGCTCACTGGTGGGCACAGAGCGTGCATGCGGGCAGAACTTTGAGAACAGGCAAGCATGTCATATGATGTGGTCATACAATCTCCGGTGAGACAGCTCGAGTGTTGGGCAGAAATGCTTCTTCAAGGCAGTCATCTCTGCCTCCTCCCAGGACTGGTGCCTGTGACAAACGGTCATTGTTTTGATATACAGAGCAGGTACAAGCCTTAAGGTTGGGTGAGCAAGAAACGGAAGCTATTTTTAAACCTCTGTAACTGGATTTACCTAATTTCAAGCTTCATCTTTCACCTAATTGAAGAAAACCTCACCCAGACCAACTTNAGGCAGACCAAATTATTTCCCATTTCCTCTGCCAGATCAGATTTCCTCTGCCCTCTGTCTGTCATTGTCTCCTTGCCCATTGGCATTTCTTGCCAAACTTCAGTAGTCAACCCCACATTCTGCATTTTTCTTCATGGTCCCCTGTGCCCAGTACCCCCTTTATCGCTAGTCCATGCTCCCCTTGTAAGGTCTGTGGCCTCTCAAGTTCTGAAAACCTGCTTTAAGGGGTGATTATAAGAAAGGAAGTCTCCAGGTTATTATACCAAGACAGTAGGGTAGGCAAGATGGCTCAGAGGGCAAGACACTTACAGAACAAGCCTGAAAACCTGGGCTTCATCCCCAGAACACAGATAAAGGAGAAAGAAGATAACCAACAGAACCAATACCTCCCCATCTCCTAACACTAGTGATGTTTGTTGATGATGATGATGATGATGATGATGATGATGATGATGATGATGGTACTGATGATGATGTTGTTGATGATGATGTTGATGATGATGTTGATGATGATGATGATGATGATGATGATAATGGTGATGTGATGTTGATGATGATGATGATGACGATGGTGACAACACCACCATAACCACCGCTACATAACACACAGATGAGACAAATTCTACTTTTCAGGAGTGTCGTGAGAGAAAACTCAATAATTGTTCAAATAAATATGAACTAGGCAAATGAACATATTTAATAGTTTATGTGTTCAGAACAGACTTTCCAGGGTGGGAGAGTGAAGTTTCAGGATGCTCTACTAGTTTGAGGCTCTGCAAACACCATATTTCTACTTCTCCCTTCTTTTCTTAAAAAGGACCAATCAAGTTGTCTAAGATCCAGGTTCCAAACACCAGATCTTTACTTGGGGGCTGCTTGTTAGACTCCAGGGTCACCCCTTAAGCATCTCTGTCCTCAGGACCCAGTGGAGAGGAGTCCATCTCNACCATGCTTTAGGCCCAACCCATTTTCAGGCCCATCTTGACCAGCCATAGCTCAGTAGTAGTTAATCTTCTTTGTCAGCATGACTGAATTTAAAATTGCCATGAAAAAACACCTCTGGGAGTGTCTGTAGGGGCATTTACAGAGAGGCATAACAGGTGGGAAGATGTGGCGCCGCCATCTCTGTGGAAGTCTGTTGAAAACCATCTCNGACTTACTCCCACCTTTCAAAGGGTTCTTGGGTGGAGGAGAGAGGAATGAGGAAATGATAGATAGAAAGATAGGAAGCCTCTGTGAGCCACCACACATCTCCTGGGCTGGGGTCCTAGACTGAATAGAAAGGGCAAAGTTAGCCAAACAGCTACATTNATCTTCCTCGGCTTCCTGACTGCGGCTGTAATATGACCAGCCATCACACCCTCCTGCCACCATGCCTTCCTCTCCGTGATGGATTTTATATGTGAGTCAGGGTAGGCCCTCCCTTCCTTAAGCTGTTTTTTCTTAGATGTTTGGTCACAGGAATGAAAAAAGTACTGGATCCCAGGCAACCATAGTGTTTAATCCTAAACACTTGCTGTGATGACTTCTTCCCAGACCTGGCCCTCCTAGATGCTCCAAAGCATAGCTCTTGGCATACCTGTTGCTTCTCTGGAAACCTCTGACCTTGTATAGCTGTCCTCAGATTCAGGTTCATACTCATCCTGACTTTAAGAAAATATATCCTCCGGCCCAGACTACTTTCTCAGGCAACTTCTTCCCAGTCCCAAAGACACACCTCTCTACTTGCATCAAAATCCTACAGATCCTTGGAAATCCGACCTCGTTTTTTTGAACCCTTCCTTGATCTATGAGGTGTGACTAGCACTTTGATTNNTAGTCCGTGATGACTGAAGTTCATATCCCTGNATGGCAACACCTTAATGACAGAAGCAGTGTCAACCATCTTGTACCTAGTTCGTTAGAATCAGAAGGCCATGGCACCTATGACAATTAATTGTTCTTATGAGCCAATGGGGCTAAGTGAGAGGACCCCTTCCATTCAGCCAAGCAATGACCTATTTTCTTCTAAGGTATTTGGTAGATGTGATTGCTAGTTACAATAAATTGATTTCAAGTTGTGGATACTGGGGGAAACCTTAAGTGTGTGAAGTCCTGAGTGGATGTGAGTTGCTGACATAAACATGAACATGTCAAGGACCAAAGTCTCAGACCCTTGGGAAAATGACAAAGCCTTCCCTCCTGGTCCAAGTGCAAATGTTGATGGTATGTGCAAAAAATGTTCACCATAGCTTTCTCCCGCACCACCTGCCCCTGGATGTTTATGCTCTGAACAAGAGAGCCTGCTCCTACTAAGATGAGTTAAACTTTCCTCCTGGTTCATCTATATATAATAACCATGCCTCCTGGTTTATCTGCGTGTAATAACTCTATCTCAATGTTCAGTTGTGTGAAATAACCCCACCTCCTTGTTTAACTGGATCTAATAAAATGCTGAGCTTACGGGGTGCTGTGGTTTCCCCATCAGAGAGCCCAGGCCACCCAATCCCAATCCCAGGTTTTCTGTGTGGCCATGTATTTGTCTTTCTTTCATTCCCTTGCTGTCCCAGGCAGGTCAATCCCTGGAGCCACACAAAGATGAGACACCAAGTAAAGGACATTGCCCTTCATCTCACCACTTCAAACCTTCAAAAGCAGAAGTTTTTCTGAAGAAGGAACTCCACTCAAAAACATCACAGCAGTGTCTTCTGGGAAGGTTTTAGCTTGTTGATCTCATGGATTACAAACATTCCAACTCCCACAATAANTAGCATGGCCAATTCCTTGAAATAAATCTCTTTATAAGAAATTCCCCTGTGTTTGTCCAAGTGTGTATGCATGTTTGCATGTGTGTGGACACATGTGAGGAGTGCACACATGCATGTGGAGGCTCAAGATTAATAGTGGGAAAAATCCTTGTCTTAGGGTTTCTATTGCTGTGAAGGGACACCATGACCATGGCAACTCACAGAGGAAAACATTTAATTGGGGCTGGCTTATAGGTTCAGACGTCTAATCCATTATCATCATGGCAGGAAACATGTTCTACATTTGGATCAGCAGGTAGCAGGAAAACAGAGAGACATTAGGCCTGGCTTGAGCCTCTGAAACCTCAAGGCTCATCCCCAGTGACACACTTCCTCCAACAGGACCACACCTCCTAATAGTGCCACTCCCAATGAAGACCATTTTCATTCAAATCATCACAATCCTTGAATATTGTTCCATTTTATTCATTGAGTCAGGGTCTCTCCATCAAACCCAGAGCTCACTGATATGGCTTATATCACACATATAATCTCACCAGCTAGCTTGCTCTGGGGAATCCCCCCTCTTAGTCTTCCAGGGCTGGAATTATTACAGCAGGGGTATCATGCCTATCCTGCATTTACATGGGTTCTGGGGGTGTAACATTCTTTCCTCACATTTGTTTGGCNGGTGCTCTAACCAATGAGCCATCTCCCTAGCCCTACATCTCTTCGTGTGGGACCTCTTGTTTCTGTCACTCCAGAGAACCCCAACAAAGACAGCCCCTCATACCTGTTTATGGAATTAATTTAGATGCTNTGAATGAGGTTGAGCCTGAACACTCAGGAGTGCCACCAGGCTGTGACATGCTTTGATGGCCATTGGCCATTGGCATACCAAACACAAGGGAAAGAACCTGAGCTTGAGGAGTGTTATGATTTGAATGTGAAATTCCCTTCCCAAAAGCCTATTATTGAAGCCTTGGTCCCAGTCAGAAGTTCAGTTTTTGAGACTACTACAAACTCCAGAAAGTAGGGCCAAGCTGGAGGAAGATCTTGGGTGACCCACTTGTGAAGGTTATTGATCCTTGCTCTCCAGTCTCTCAACCTTTTTCTGTTCCCTTCTCCTGGAGGTGAGGAGCTACTGTCACACCTCCACTGCTATGGCACTCTGCTTCCCTTTGNTCCTGAATGCAAACCGCCAAGGAACGTGATTAAAACTGTCAGCCCCCAAAGCTAGACTTCCCTTAAAGTTGTTCTGTTAGGCTGTGTAGCCACAGCCACAAAAGGTCTGACAAACCCAGAGAGGGGTTCAGTTTGGTTGCCAGCAAGGGAAATTCACTCAAACTAGACAAATGAAAGGACATTTGTCAAAGGATACAGGGATGCTCCCAGGATCCATGGGCTGGAAGCTCAGCAGTATCTCACANAAACCAGACCTTGCCAGNCCCTTTCCTTGTCTTCATTGCAGGAACACATCTTTTCTTCTGGTAAATCGCTTGTACCCTCACAGAGAAGGCTCAGTTGTATTTCCCAGCCACGGACCAATCTGCCCTCAGAATTCTCAACTCTCTGGTACTTTACAAACCTGGAGGACAAAGATCTGAAAGCTGTGAGCCTGCCAACCTCCCCTGGTCAGGGAAGGACAGGGAGAGAAGGGGAAAGTGACCCCGACAGGATTCTCTCAGCCCAGCCTCTTTAGTAGAGGATGAAGGAGACCAGCCTCACAGAGCCCTCCAAGCATCCACCTACTGTACACCTGGTATCCTACCCTAATCGGTCAGTCTGGGTTGCCATGGAAACCAAGTACTCAGAGTTCTCGACTGGAAGTCTGAGACCGAGGTCTTAGAAGGTTGGCTTTTCTCCGACCTCCTTCTTGACTGGCNGACAGCCACTCCCTTGCCTTCCTGTTGTGTGTTTGAGTTTCTTACCCTTCCTTTCAGTAGGAGTATGTTACTCTTCCTCTCAGGACACGGCACTAGAAGCTTCCCCCANGTGACCCATTTATGTAAAGTCCACTTCTTTAATGCCTTCAACTCCTAATTCCGCACATTCTGTGGTCCTAGGGTTAGGACTTCAACACATGTCCTTTCAGGGAAAAAAATTTTTCAATAGATTTTTTTCACAAACACATCTCTCTTGACAGAGATATCTAATAATTTTTTTAGTTGAGATTCCTCCCAGAACCAGGTAGCATACATTTGTAAGCCCAGTCTTTGGGAGGTTGAGGCAGGGGGATCATGAATTCAAGGGCAACCTAAGATCCATGGTAAGATAAGACTCTGCCTCAAAAGGTATTTTCCTTTCCAAGTGAGGGCAATGTTGTCTCATCACATTCATGGGAAGATTGACTAAGGCCATGAGTATAGGACATACATTGTNGCTACTTTAATAATTATTTTCTCCCCTAGGTGGGCAGAGGGCCACTAACTGTGCTTCAGAGCCATACCCAATTTGTGCCCAGTGGCTTTCCTCCGGCCTGGCCCTCCGCTGTCCTAGGTTAATCACCATTGCTGTGAATTCACACCTTGCATGGAGTAGGTAGGGGATTTTAACCATCCATTTTAGTATCCAGTTATGTTAATGGTCCGTGAAATAACATGTGAAGAAGCCCATTAAACACTGTGAAAGTTTCCACCTCTTCCAAATGAGGGAAGAAGAAGAAAGGCCAACATAACTCATTGCTGAGGAGAGAGGTTGACCTTCATCTTCAGGTGTCCTTCTGGGAGAAATAGCTTAGACCACTCANAAGTCTACATTTCAGGATTTGGGGATGATGCATGCTTAGGCCTTAGCAAGCAGCTCAGGAGTCACATTTAATATCTTGTAGTTGAGCTGAGCTTTTAATCTAAATGTTAACTTTTTTTTCTTTCATCACACTGTGTTCTGGTTTCTGATATATGCTTCACTGAACATAGCCTGCTAGCCCCAGGTACAACCTGCTTAGAAAAGGTCAAATTATAAATCCATAAGCAGCTTCTATCTAGATCCTGTCTCGGCCTGAACCCAACAGCAACCTGCCCTAAGCTCTCTGGGACCCAGGGCTGCAATGGCTTCTCAGTGGTGCCTGTGCATGAGTCTTGGCTGGCTGACTATTCATTTCTGCAAACTGTTACACAACAGACTTAGAGATTCCTCTGTCCATCTGGCTACCACAGTCTCCTGGATTTCTACCTCATGGCCCACCACTTCCAGAAAATGGTATAGCTTCCTTTCTTCTCCATGGCCCTTTTCCACTAGAGACCCCAAGACTTGGGCTAGGATTTCTAGTCGTTCTCCCTCTGTGACCACTTTCTTGGCTCTTGCAGCCAACCTCAGGGATGTCCACCTGAGAAACAGGGATGGAATTTCTAGTATATAGGCATATAATATATGTATATAAACCTTTACTGATAACAAGCCAAAAAACNATTTATTTTAAAGCAATTGTTTGGAGATGTATATGTATATATATGTATACATATACATATATATAATTAAAGACAAAAGCAAATTAATCTTGACTAAATATTTGATACTGCAGGGCATACAGCATCTTTAACATTTTTCAGAGTTGATTGACATTTTGATTTCATACTCGTGCATGCTGAATATGCCACTTTGCATAAATAACTTAATACAGAATGGTTTAGGACCATTTCAGAAGTTATTGGAAATTCTGTCCTAATCCCTAATTAAAATTCATTTAGTGTTTTTTTTCCTTTTATGAAACAAGTCAGCAATCTAAACAGTAATTTTTAAAAACAAACATCTTCACACAGTACAACCCAAAGATACACTGATTTGAAACCCAACCTGCTAAGGAATTATGGTAGAAAACTGTCTACAGCCTTTGTTTTCTACAATTAGGCCATCATGTTTCTTTAAGAACAGAAAACTTGTATGCACAGAAAGAAACCTGCCATTCCTAACAGCAGTCTCAATGTCTGAGCTAAGGCACCTGGGGCAGCACTCTGCAGTCCAGTGAGGCCTGCTGGTGTGCTCTGTACAAAGTGGGCAGGCTATTGAGAACCATGGCTGCAGAGAAGTCACACAATAAACACAGGTGAAAGCTACTAGAAAGACCCCAGAGATTCATTACACATTTGACTTTGAATTAATTTTTGGTGACTANGTGTTCAGAAATTTTTTATTGTTGATGAAGTTTTCATGACCCCTCACATTCATTTGTATAACTGCATATAGGGTCATGACCCACTACTTAAGAATCCTAGCTTTAGATAACACTGCTTAATAGAGATGAGGAGGAGAACACTAGATTCTTTTCAACCTTCATGACGGAATGGAGTATTAGCAGAAAATGGATGGATCAGCAATTCAAGTATCAAGGGTTATATAATAATATTATAGGTATTATTTAATCCATCACTTATTAAAGCTTTTGAAGTAACTGTCATTGTAGAATTCTTTCTACTGAGAGGTTGGGGGTATCACTGTCTCATGGCAACCTGGCTGTTAGAAGACAGAAGCTTTGAACATAGCTGAACAGAATCCCAAAGCCACAGACATTCTCTAGTCTCTACTGAGCAAGCCCAGAAGATGGAGTTCTGGAGGAGAATTTGCCATTTGACTCAACTTCCCGGACTCCAGTTTCCTCATGAAACAATTAGAAGCTTCAGTTAGGTGTTCTCCATGCTTTAACATTATACCNTTCCAGTTTATACTCACCGACACAAAGGCACTGAATGGAAAATCCAAAATCATTGCCTTTTCCCAAGACAGAAGACAAAGGTGAGAATGAGTAATAGCTTAGAGTCCTTGTGATGTGTAAGTTGGTCAAAACAGACACAGCACAAAGAAGTGAGGGATGATTCATTTTTTGCTGGGGGGGCAACATACCTTTCAGACCTTTTAGTTTATGGAGCAAATGATGTCACACAAACACAGAGAGGGCTATCTTCACCCATTGCTAAGCTGGTGGTGATATTCCTCTTCTGTCTGTCATACAGCCTCCTTCATCCCCCTAGCTGCTAAAGAGCAGATGTCTGCAGAAATGGACCATGAGATTGGAGCATCTGCAAGTAAGAGGAAGGAGGGTTCAGTGCCCTGTGTTTCTCTCCCTTCAAGACCCTATTGCAGGGTCCCNATACCTGTTGCCATGGCAACTCTTGCATGAAGCTAGCCTTATCATCTTAAAAAAAATTAACAAGTACATTAATAGTGTTTGAATCAAGTAGACTTCAAGCAGCACATAGTGAACTGATGTTTGACCAGGACCCAGGGCACAGAAAGTTCATTGGCATAAGGACACTAATGGACATATCTCCAGTAAATGCTATTAGCATCTCTGCCCTCTGTTCCAGAATAGCTGGAAGTTCTCTTCCTGGGACCATCATCACCTTTGTCAAAGACACTCAAANCAAATTTTAACCAAAGCAAGAGAAGGAAAATATGGGTTGTAGAGCCACTGAATCGTAAGGAACAGAAGTGGACTTGGCCCCAGAATTCCCATGAGTTCACTTCATTGTCTCCCAAAGAAGGGAGGTGTTGCCATCAGCAGCTCCAGATTGACTTCCCTTTGGGAGTCTCTGNACAAAATCACAGTAGGTTAGGAAGTTGGACACAGTGTAGTGGGGGACACTTGCTAGCATGTTCAAGACCCTGAGGTTGATCCCCAGTACTGCAAAGAAAAGAGAAAAAAACAAAAACAATAATGTGGCTTAAAAATCACAATTGGTGATTTTTATTTTTATGCTAGAATTAAGCAACACTTGATTCCATCTTACAGAATAAACATTTTGAGTTGCTAAGTAAATGGTGCTGGTTCATAGCTGTGTTTTGGAGTGGTTTTGCTGCTGCTTTTGAAGCCAGTTTATAGGCAAAGAAGAAGAAAGGGAGAGAGAGAGAGAGAGAAAGAGAGAGAGAGAGAGTAAACAAAACATAAAGCAGATTGACCATTCCATTACTTTTCTTCCATGATGATGATAGAGAAAAATATAGGAAAATAAGATTTATCATCTGGTTGCTTTAGATTACCCCTTTCTTGTTTCATTTTTGAGACATGACCTCAATATGCTGGCTTTGAACTCACGTCATGTTGCTTTGGCCTGCTGAGCACTACAGTTACAGACAGCTCCCATAGGTCACCCTGAGAGTGTCTGAAGGTTAGAGGANCGGAGAGCTTCATTCTCAATCCACCTTGCCAACTGAAACCAGCTGGTTGGGAAATTTGGCCTTTATCTCTACTCCTGATTTCTTACNGGGTCAGGTAAGCAGCTTAGCTACAACTTAGCCTGAGGGATGCCATTTTGAAGTTAGCCTGGGCTGTTGTGGGTACTGCATAAACATTTAGTATAAAACAATGGCCTCCTTTAATGCTGATTTAATAGAAGAGGGAAAAAATGGCAGGTTTAGTCAGCCTAGGTTGCAAAATCTGGAACCAAGAGAAACTGATTGGCCTCACATGGTTGGCATACCTGTCTTCAGGTAGCACTGNAGGCCAGTTAAGGGGAAGCTCTTACCTTCTAGCCAAAAGAATGGAAGCTATCTCTGGTGACAGGCATGCCATTGTCTCCTCCCTTAAAGAGATAATCAAGTTGGGCAAGCCAATCACCTGGCCAAAGAACCATCCATCAGGAAGGCAGGTTCACCTTTAACCAAGCTAAAGAGATAGAAGGAATAATTGGCCCTTTAATGAGATTCTGTACTTTTCCTTTCCAGAATTCTCACTCTCTAGTGAAGTCCCCGACTACAGAAACATGTAAGGAACTTTTTCTTCTTCTTCTTTTGGTCTGTTTTTTTGGATGCTGGCCAGAGCCTAGGCATGCTTTCCTCTGGTACTGTGAGCTTCCACTCTCTCCTGTGGCAGTTTTTCAGCCTGTGGCTGACTCACAAGGCATGGCTTATTTTCTTTCTCTTCTCCTCCAGGTAGCTGCCAAGGATTGCAGCTTGCCTGCNCTGGAGTNTGTCTCTCAAATGCTAATACAATCATCCTTGAGTTCATGTTTGAGTCCATTCTTAAATTCTTTCCATAATGAGATGGGGTCCCAAGAAGGGAGCCAGGTTTCCCTTGTAGCATATGGTGACCCTGGTAGANCTCGCCAACATTTCTGGTAATGCCTGTTTCTAAGCACTGGTGGAGGCCCAGGAAGGCTGACCTTTCCTCTCTGGTTTCCTTGGGTCTTTACTCAGATGTTCACTTCTCAGTGAGGCTTCTCTGACCATCACCTAAACTGCAAACCCTTCCTTTCCAATTAATCCCCATCTTCCCTTATCCTAACAGTACTTACCTCCAACTANGGAATTATTTACCAATTTGTTAAGATTCTCATCCATCTCTATATTAGATGCACCATGCTACAGGGCTATTGTACGTTTTGCCTAGTTATATACCTCACTGTCTCTAGTAATACCTGGTACACAGAGTCCAAGAACTGTTTACTACCAAATGAATAAATGAATAGTTTGATCCGTAGCCTCCCCTCACTCGAATGTGGTCCTTCCCCCATAGCAGGGATTTTGGCTTCTGGTTTATTTTTGTTTTGGGTGGTGGTAGTTTGTTTTTAGAGAAACGAATAAATTGCAGTCCAGATGCTATGGACTGATGCTTGTTGACTTGATTAATCAATGGATCTCTATAGCCGTGTTGGTGGCCCACAGATAGCCCTCTCTGTCTCCATGGCTACAGTGATTCATTGATTTGCTTCCCCAAAGTGGAGTGTGCCTGCTGTGCTTCCCTAACCTGGAGTGAAGTAGATTTGGATGTAAGATTCTAATACAGTAGAAGGCAGTAGGTGATGCTCCACTTTCCTTACTGTTGATAAAAACACTTTGACAAAAACCAANCTAGAGGATGAAGGGGTGATTTCATCTCACCCCTTCCAGGTCACAGTCCGTCACTGAGGGAAGTCAAGGCAGGAACCAGAAACCAAGAACCATGAAAGAATGCTGTTTGATGTTCATTCACTGNCTCATGCTTTCTTTCATAGCCCAGAACCATCTGCCTAGGCATGTGTCACCCATAGTGAACTAGGTCCTCCAATATCAACTAAACAATCAATACAGTCTTCTATNGACATGCCCACAAGCTAGTCTGATCTGACCAATCCCTCAACTGAGACTTCTCAGGTGACTCTAGGCTGGGTCAGGTTAACAGTTACAGTTAATTAGGACATCTGGGTACAAAGCAATACTACATGGCTACTGTCCACATGTGGACACTGCCCTAATACAATCTGAATGAATATGATGGAGTTCTGGACATGCATGACATAAAACACCAGGCTTTAAAGTTATTCTCCAATCTTATGGGTACCACCTACACTCTGCCAGCATCCTCTGAACTTTTCTTGGTTTGTAGTTTAAGGAAAACACAGGTTTCACTTAATGAACACTATTAGAGCTACGTTTCTAGGCTTCTCTGAGTATGTACTTGCCTTCGTGTCTTCCATTAGAGACATCACAGTTGCCTTCAATTTTCCTTTCCTAAACCTCCACATGTAAACCTTCTATTACACGCAAAACCTTTGCTCTTCTCTCCCTCTGAATGCCCCAGTTACCATGGAGATGATCACATATGACTCAGTTAATTGCGTAAACACCGTATATTTCTGTCCCTCTTAATCTTAGCAGTAGGCAGTTCCATTTCCCCCCTTTTTGCATGGGAAGTTTTGATCTTACCACGGGTGAATCCAGAGCACAGTATAAAAAGTCAGATGCCAGATGTTTCAACAATGAAATTACAGTGCTCTTGATGAATTAACTACCCTCCTCCTAATCCAATAGCCAATTAATTCAGAGGTACAAGAGGCCATCATTAAGAAGCTGGAACCTGAATTCACAAGATCAGAGTTTCAATTTCAGTTTAATTATCAGAAACTTAGGGCCACCTTATCATAGCTAAAATGACCAAAAAAAAATGTTGTTTGTTTTTAGCAAAAAGTGTTTCTTGGGAACCAAATCTGAAGATTATTACATACCTTCCTCTGTAACACTGCTACAACAGTCAAACACCCCAGAACATCTTCTGTTCTTATTTGACTTGAACAAAGTCACTTTTAAAAATACAAATATCTAGAACATTCTCTTGCTAAGAATTATTTCACTTTATCTGAAATTCAGACTTAACTGGACATTCTATATTTTTATTTGTAAGTCTGGNGGCCATATAAGAGATACAATTGACCAAATACTTCCTGAACCCATTCAAAGCCTACCTAATTGCCAGAGAAAATGAAACAGTGTCTATTCAGCAAACAGGAGAAAGTGTCATGTAGAACAATGAATCTGAGCAGGGATGACTTTGAGGTATTGCGGGAGGTCAGCACACTCGTCAGCACACTAGAGGATCCCTGAAACACAGCCTAGCAGCCAGGTGCACACGGATGGAAAGAAGAAAGTAGGCCATGGTCTTAAGACCTTGTCGACAAGTGGCCTTTGTTTTCATAAGGGGACTGGGTGTTGATGCTTTGCCCTCTCACTGTGGGTAAGTGAAATCCTGCAGAGTTCTCTTATTCTCCTGCTTCCTTTTAGNGTTGACTCAGAACCAAGTCCCAACTCCATGGATGGGCNGGCAAGTTCCTGGAACTCCNTGGCTCTGGGAGCCTCCTTTTACAATCTCCACCTAAAAATAATAGCAGCGCTGACTCTGATAAACTTGGATTTGTGTTGTTCCCAGACAGTGGTGGGATATGATTATACTGTATGTAGCCTGTGCAAACATCACATGCCCACAGCATAGTCTTGCTGCTGTTGTCCCCTGTGAGTTCTATAGATTGTTCAATTCTGAGTCCCACAGGAAAGGTGGGTTGGGTTGAGTCTGAGAGTGAGGGTGAGCCATCTAACAGGACAGAAAGCTTTCTTGTCTTTGAAATTCGAATCTTCCAAAAGGTGCCAACAGGTTTGGGTCTTCTGGAGGAGAGTGTGTTTCACAGGAATGGCTTGCAGCTGACTCTGGAATTGTCCTAGGGGAATAGCCCTGGGACCAACAACAGCTGCCATCCCAAGAAAAGCCTGTCTACAAAGGCACCAAATGGCACCTCCATAGGGTGTGTTGAAATAATTACAGTCCCTGAAGTGAAACCATATCATGTTTCAAACCACTGTCCCATCCAGAGGCCAGGAAACAACAGACTGTTGAGAAGTAATGAAAATGAGACTCGTTGTAGCCTATTACACCTAAAAAGAGACGAGGGGCTGGGGGAGGATTGTTCATGCTTACAAGTTGTACATAATAATCGTTTGAGAGGAGGCCAAGACATGTTCTCAGCTGATGCTTGAACTCGGAGGTCTCCTGGCCTTCATCATGAGGGTCAAAGGGTCTGCTGGGAGCTGGCTGGATTCCCACTGAGAAGGGAGCTGAGGGCAACACAAACAGCTCTCTGCTTCTGCCTCATCCACCTTTATTTATTTTCTCTGTCTTCACCTGCCTTTGGTCAGATGGAAACTGGAGAGAGAACAGATTTGCCCAGTAGCATATGATGCGTGACACCTGCTGCCTATTTTTTTCATTTTAAAACAAGAAATAATTTCTACAGCTCCTCCTTGAAACAAAGAAAACAACATCTAAGGGCTGGGGACACAGTTAGGTGGTAAAGCTTGCTCAGTGAGTGTGAGGTCCTAGGAGAAGAAGGGGGGCGGAGGGGGAGGACCATCTTTGCTTATGAAAAATTACTTGCTTCATTTTATTTATGCATGGGTCTTATCTGTTCCAGTTTTTGTACCTATAACCCTCAGTAAAATCGGTATATAATAAACTATATTAGGTGCATGTGTGTGGGTGGNAACATGCATATATTTCCTTTAAAAAGGTAACGTGCACATCAAAAGCATTGATTTTTACNCTTCATAGAGCACAATCAAGAGAGGAGAACCTGTGAAATGAGAGAAAACTTTCAGAAACCCTGTAAGAGGTCAATGCCACCAATTCACACAGAACTCCTTCAACTCAACATGATTAAAAGGCAGAATGCAGGGAAAGAATTTAGACATTTCTCCAAAGAAGATCCACAAATGGCCAGAAAGTACATTTTGAAAAAATGTTTCCTATCACCGAGCATTGGGGAAATTCAAGTCAAANGTACAATGAAATACCATGTCATACCCACTAGGATGCTATTTCAGTTTCATTTCCGTTACTGCAGTGAAATGTCCTGACTAAAAAGCAACATAGGGGAGGAAGGGTTTATTCAGCTTACATTTCCAGGTTATAGTCCATCATTTTCAGGAAATCAAGGAAGCAGCTAGTCACATCCACAGACAAGAGCAGAGAAAATTAATGCACCGGTGTTGCCTGCATTTTGGCTGCTTAGCTTGCTTTCTCTCTTCTTATGCATGTCAGCCCTCCTGCCTAGAGAATGGTGCCACCCACAGTGGGTTGGGTCTTCCCACATCAATTAATAATCAAGACTCTAGATGTGCACATGGACCAACTTGGAAAAGACCATCTTCCCAGGTGATTCTAAGTCATGGCAAGTTGACATTCAAAGCTATCACAGATGGCAACTATAACAGCCAAGCACTGGCTCACTATTCCAGTGAGTGGAAAATCTGAACAACATAGTACTGGTGTCTGGTAAGGGTGCCTTGGCTATTATTACAACACAGTTGATAAGTAGGCGCGTGAAGGTAAGCATGTGTGTGAGACAGGACATAGAAAGCATGGTTCACTCCTGAGAGGAAGCATAAATCCCTGAGAAAATAAGCCCTGTGGTCTACTTGACTTCCACTGGACTCTGCTCTTAAAAATCTGCCACCTAACAATACTTTATACTAGGGACCAAGCTTCCAGACCATGTATATTTGGGAGGTAAACTATAACCTAACCAAAGCAACTAACAACCATCTGAATAACTGGTGACTATGGAAACGGACTTTCCTGGCCCCAGAAAAGGTCTAGATAATGTGGAATCTGTCCTACAGCAATATTTTGACCTCAGCATCATAGAGATGCTGATAGAAGCTCCACCCAGATTCCTGACCCTCAGAAATAGCACAATAACAGGTGTTTACTGCTGTAAGTGTTAAATACAGTGATAATTTGCTGCAGTGGGTAACAAACACAATCCTTGACATTCTTGGTTAAATTTATAACCTGGTCTGGGGTAGGTGCTTACCCAGTCTGGCTGAAATGCCAGACTGTTTTTCAAACCCAGTCTGACTTTCCATTAAATGAACTGCCACTCTCACCCCNTGGTAAAGCCATGCAACTCTTCTTAAAATGGCACAGCCTTCAGGATTAGAGGGAGCAGCCCATTTACAGAAGGCACTCCGAATTGATCCCTTTTCTGGGAACAAATTGCCTTTTTTTCAAAGAATATCAAAATTCCCACAGCATTT